>JAMJFZ010001005.1:565000-752500 GCA_026225945.1 Cricetomys ansorgei
TGTGTTGTGGGAGATTTTAGTTATGGATAATGCTCCAGTAAGCTGTCCTTGAAGCAAGTAAAGGATTCACTGCCTACCAGTAAACAAAGGAGTGGCTATCCGGCTCTCCACAAGAATGGACAGTCCTTAGCCTTAAGGCAGATGAAGGTTAGGCTCCATTGATTTGTATATTGGAAGGCTGGGTGGAGACAGAGAGGATTTGGAATAAAAAAGGACTAGGGCAAGGGAGAGGGGAGACAGACAGGAGGGAACAAGGAAGAAGAAGCTAGGAGCAGGAGGAGAACGAAGAGGAGAGCATGGGGTGAGGAAGCCATGGAGTGAGCTCTCTGCCCAGCTGCCGGGGCATTAGAATTGCCTGAGATTTGACATGGTTTGTGATTAATAAAGAGCATTGGAAATTACAACGTCTGGACTCTCCGATAAGCGCCATAACTTTATTTAAACACTTGGCGCACCAACGCATGGCAAGGACACACGAGAAAAGAGAAGAAGACAAACGAAAGGACGGACGACGCGGGACGGCAGAATCCAAGCGCAGAGTCTACAAGGAAACAACAGACAACTCGGGACAGCGAGAGCCGAGGCAGAAAAAAGAAGAAAAAGAAGACACAGGAAAGGTAAAGTATGATATAAGATAAATAAATAAAAAAGAGTAAGGCCTCCTATAGAAAGAGGAGAGCTAAAGAGAAAGAGACAGAATTAAAGAAAAATGCACACAGGTGCGGGTGAATAAAGTTCCAGGAAAGGAACCACAGATTTGCAGACCTTCTGTAAGAAGAGAAGGTAATAAAGAGAATGCTCTTGGAAAGTAGGAGCCACAGTAAGACAGAAATAATAAAAGAAAATTACACAGACGTCTCCTAAGGAAGGAGAGGATAAGTAAGATTGGAAAAGAAAAATTTTTCCATGTTAAAAATGGAAAATATCGTGACACAGGGCACTTGGGCTCTGTATAGTGTTGTTAAGGATGTCATAGGAATGAAAACAGTAGATGAAGAGATAAATTCTTCAACTGAAACTAGCATAATACAGATTATGGTTCTTGTTATTCTGGTATTTCACATGGTATTATCAATAGCCTTCATGGCATACTGTGCTGTTTCAAGGAAAACTGTCAGTGCAGAAGGAAAGGGAAATCTAGCCCTTTACAGGATATTGACTTAGATACAGGAGATAAATTCAGAGCAAAATCAGAAAATTTTAAAATGATGGAAAGAAAAGCAGAATGTACTTGCTTCTCACAGGAAGCAGCCTTAAAAGAAATAGATGAGAAGTGGAATGTGAAAATGCAAACTTTGGTAGCAAAATTAGAACACTTGATGGAAGGAAGTAAAAGCCTATCTCAGTCAGAGAATTCAGAGCCTACTGCTCCACCTTATAATGCAATGTGGCAGCCAAAGATTTTAAGAAAACCAACTATGGTTTATCCAGTAACTATAAACAGGATGCAGGGCTATGATGAACTTGGATGGCAACCTACAGAAATGCTAGATTTAAAGAGATTTAAAGAGGCAATAGTAGCCTATGGAATGCACTCTCCTTATGTGAAACAGATATTGAACAACTGGGCTGTTCAACACCGAGTCATTCCTCAAGATTGGAGGAACTTGGCAAAAGCTGTATTAGAAGCCGGTCCTCAGTTACAATGGCTGACATGGTGGAGAGAAGAAGCTTTGACAATAGAACAACGTAACCGAGCTAGAGGTGTTAATATTTCCAAAGATCAGTTGATAGGTGAAGGTCAATATGCTGAATTGGAAGTGCAGATCCAATTTGATGATAATGTTTTAGCACAATGTCACACAGCGGCTTTAAATGCTTGGGATAAAGTTGAAGAGCCAGGAAAAAGGTCTGAGTCATTTACTAAGATCATGCAAGGCCCAAATGAGCCATTCACTGATTTTTTACAGAGATGACTTCTGCTATCCATAAGACAATTTCAGACTCAGAAGCAAGGGAAGTGTTAATTAAATCTCTGGCATTTGAAAATGCTAATTCAGAATGCCAAAAGGCAATAAAGCCATTAAAAACAGCTTCTTTGGATCAATGGATTAAAATTACTACTGATATTGGATCCAATGCTTACAATGCCACTATGATTGGACAAGCAATTGTTCAAGGCCTTAAAAATCAAAAGGTCAGATGTTTTGGCTGTGGAAAGTCAGGTCATTTTAAAAAGGACTTAGACAAATGGATCCTAGAAATGTTTTCTCTGATAATAAGCCAGGAAGAAAACCTCAGTTTCCTGGAATATGTAGAAGGTGTGGAAAAGGCAGACATTGGTCTAATGAGTGTCAATCTGTAACAGATATTCAAGGTAACTCTTTGCTGTGGGGAAAACACCCTAGGGGTCTGGCTTAAGTGCCTACCACAGAAAAAACAAGCCAACAATTTCTTACCAGCAACTGATTGACTTACCCTCAGAGATTAAAACAGGTAGTGCCTGCAGCAAAAGACAGCATTGCTCTAGACCTTGCTATCAAGGACAGAGCCACTGCAGCTGAGAAAACAGGTGCATTAAAAAGTACTGAAAAACAGGTATTTTGGCAAGCAACTATAAATGATCAGAGACCTAAGTTAAAAGTACAGATAAATGGAATTTTGATTGAGGGATTGTTAGACACGGGAGCAGATGTAACAGTCATTTCAAAAGACTCCTGGAATTCAAACTGGCCTCTTCAAGAGGTATCTACTCAGTTCTTAGGAACTGGAACTTTTTCTCAGTTAAAACAGAATATAACAGGTGTAAAATGCATAAGACCAGAAAGTGAAATAGGAAATATAAGACCATATGTGACAGATCTAGCTATAAGTTTATGGGGAAGAGACCTATTAAAACAATGGAATGTACAGATTAACATTCCTTCAATATCAGAGACAACCTGTAAGATTTGAGATGCTATTGATAAAGATATTAAAAAATGTTATCAGAAACAATCACAGACTGTCCAGGTTGTCCATAAGCAGGACAGAACAGGTATTGATAATAATTATCAGCCTGTTAAAAGGTATCAATGGAAAGTCATTCTCCAAGAATTCTCAGATAGTACCACCTTATGTCAATATTTTGTACAAAAGCCACTGAAAGTTAATATCTGGTTTAATGAACCTACCATTAGGTTAACTACTCAAGAGTTAAATAATTCATTTCAAGCATTGAACGGTGATTCAGATTTAAACAGACAAAAAAGTTTAACCAGAGCAACAGAAAAGGAGTTAAATCAGGTAGAAAGCAGATTACAGAATGCATATGTAAATTACCTAGATCTCAAGCTTGATTGTATGCTTTCTGATAATTCCTCTACTGAGCTCATGATACAAAAGGAAGACAATATTTTAAAATGGATCATTGCACAAAGCAACTCAGCTTGGGCAGAATCTACACTGCTTGTGTGAGAGTTTTTCTCCCAGCAGCTGCTTGGCTATGGTTGCTAAATAACAAGCTTCGCTATGTTCAGGAGTTTGGACCAAAAATTCAGCCAACTGGTCCTGGTCCTCCAGGGAATTGGTATTTGGTTTTATTAGGTTGACAAAAAAGATTTATTTTACCTATATTTGGAAGTTTGTTTATGGTTAATGTTGGAAAAAAGTTCCTAACTTCCCGGTTTACGACAGACTACAAAACCCATAAGGCATTGCAGTGGCTAGCTGTTTCTGTTATCAGCCACAGCTACAACTCCCAAGGCTGGCATGTTAAATGAATGTCTAGCAAAAAAGGGACAAATTATTGGATTTTAAAATTATACATGGTAAATAAAACTTCAGCTAAAATTTAAAAAAGAAAGGGGTATAGGATAAATCTATAATTGGCTATTTTAACCTCAAATTAAAAAAAAAATTAAAAAATTCAATTTTAAAAGATAATGTTTAAGCATTTTGCTCTAATAATAATAGCCTGGAGTGTGAAGACTCCACCCCATGTCGGGGAAAGGTTGTGCTTTTGTCTTTTCAGAAATGAAACATCCAATTGAGAGTATCCAGAGACTACTCGACTGAAGAGAGACATCAGAGTGTGCGGGTTACTGTCCAGCCTTCAACCTCAAAATGGATCGTTGAAGGCCTTCCTAGCTGCCTTGCTCCTGTGCTGCTGATAGACCAGAGGCCAAGGATTACAAAAAAATTGAGTTCCCCAGCTAAATGCAGAGGCTGGCGGTCAGAGATGGGATTGAGAATTATGACATGAATTTCCCCAAGACAGAGTGCTGATCATGCTATCAGTAATTCGGACAGGTAATTTTCATTGTTCATTAATTCTCTCCTAAGACAGACGCAGTCATCTTGAAAAGGGGAAATTTGGGAAGCTATTGGCTTCATAGCTTGTCCTCTGAAATCATCTTGGAGACCTGCCTGCAGGGAGTCTGTTTTCCCAAACAGACCAGTGGAAATTGAGGCAGCTTCCACAGTGCTCAACTGTGATGATGCAGATGCAGATACCTGCTGATTCTTACCGCATTGTCTTCTACTACCTCTGATTCTCTTCAAAGACGTTTGAACTGCACAAGCATTTTGCTAAACATTGAACTTTTATGAGCAGTTGGTGAACTTTTATGAACAACTGGTGAACTTTGGACTTGATACTTGATGTTATGGGACACTTGCAGTCACAAAGATTTTTGAACTGCATGAGCAGTCTGCTGAACTTTGGGTTTGATATTTGATAGACTATAACTTTATGTCTTAGCTTCATTTGATTGAGTCAGTATTGTTCTTATTTTAAACAAAAAGGGTGAGATGTTGTGGTATGTTTAGTTGTGGATAATATTTTAGTTAAGATTCGTCTCTCACTTGTTTACACCTCTGTGCCATCCCCAGCTTCCACCCCCACAGGAGGTTCCTGTTATTTGTTGATTGAGGGTCTGTGTGAAAACAGGAAGAAAACACCTGGGGATTGAGGGGTGAAGCAAGGAGGGAGTAGGGAGTAGGAGGTGGAGGAGAGTAGGAGAGAAGGAGAGGGCAGACGGAGAGGAGGAGAGAGGAGAAGGAGAGGGAGGAGAACCAAGAGAAGAGCATGGGGTGAGGAAGCCATGGAGTGAGCTCTCTGCCTAGTTGCCGGGTATTAGAATTCCCTGAGATTTGACATGGTTTGTGATTAATAAAGAACATTGGAAATTTCAACGTCTGGACTCTCTGATAAGTGCCCATAACTTTATTTTAACACGTATGTGTGTGTATATGTATGTATATGTGTGTGTTTATATGTATATGTATGTGCATATGTGTGTCTGTATGTGTTCTATGTGTGTGTATCTCTGTGTGTGTATATGTATGTGTGTATCTCTGTGTGTATGTGTGTGTGTGTGCGTGTATGTGTGTGTGTGTATACACGTAAGTGAGGCTTTCCACAGAGGTCAGAAGCATCAGGTTCCCTAGAGCTAGACTTACAGGTTCTTGTGAGCCCCTGACTTGAGAGCTGAGAACCAACCATGTGTCTTCTGGAAGACCGACACGTGTTCTTAATGCTGCGTCACCTCCAGTCCCCAAAGCTGGTATTTTTGTAGGTTAACTTGGCGCAGTTTTACTTATGGCTTTGAAGGCTCTTGTATTCTTCTAAGGTCTTCCTCACTACCAGATATGGAAGTATTATTGTGTTTATTTTTGCTGTTTAAGGAATTTAAAGGTGCATATGAGAAATCGATGGACTTTCTTGCTACCGGGTGCAGTCGGGCTCTGCCGCTGTACCGTATAACATCTTCCGTTGTTCTGGGAAGCCCACAGGGATGCTCACTTAGACACAGTTTTAGCCAATTGAAAGTCTTTATTTCAGCTGGCTGGAATGTACTCAGGTATTTGGGACCCAAGTGTTTCACTCAGCATTTAGAGCAAGAGGCTTTTAAAGGCAAAACCACATCCTGGTATCTCTCTCTGCAGCTGGAAGGGGAAGTTTGCACAAGCAAGCAGTTTAACAGAAGCTAAGTTACCTGGGCCATCTTGACATAGGGTTCCAAGAATAGAGCCGGGTAATTTCCCACGGATTCTCCTGTAAGGAGATACAATTCTAATTAAACCTGCTATGGGCGCAGCAAGAACACAGGAAGGAGGAACCTCTGCGCTGCCTTGTCCTGTCACACCATTCTGAGCCCTTTGCTGCCTCAATGAAGCTTACATGTCCCTTTGTATATGCTCTAGAAGCCCCACAAAGGTTCTATTGTGATTTTTTTATTTGTCTTAATTGCCATGTGAGAAGATATTTTTCTCTTTTTATTTTCTTACAAATAGATGCTGACATGTAGAAATAGTTGACTTTTGTTTATGTAAATGAGATAAAGTGATTCTCTCTTATGGGCAACAATATCGGCTTGGTTTTATTGTAAACAGAAGAAGCTGTGGTAAGTATGCTTGGGCAGAAGTGACCGTGCGGCAGGCTTTAAGTTCCGTGAAATAAAACTGGTAATAACGAATCGGAGTCCAAGGGTGGAGGTGGAGGCTGCATAGCAGAGTCACAGCGGAGGGAGAGTGGTGGCCAGATGCTGCCCGCACCTGCTGCTGCAGGAAGGAGCCCCATAGGGCAGCGGCGTGCACCACGTGGTGGAAAGTCTTTCATTTTGCTGCATCACTGGTGAATTCTCTTGTTTCGGTGACGTTTTTGGTGTTGGAGGATAGTAGTCGGATGGGTAAGCAGATAGGCTGACTTCTACATCAAATAGGCATGACACAAAAAGCGGTATCTACATATGAACATAGAGACGAGGACTTTATCTGCAGCGATGTTAGATTCTACATGGAGTTCAAGTTTAGGAATTGAGGCATCTGCCCTGGCGGAGACAAGGGGAGAAGAATGGAGACAAAGGGGAAGGATGATAGGTAGAGTTTCGCTCCCTATGGGAGTTGTTGCTCCGAGTTGGGGGAAGTGAAGCTGGCCGCACCTTTAACCGCCCCGTGCTGCCTGTGTCGAAAGTTAGTATTTTATGCAGTGTGGCTCAGTCATGCCAAGCTTTTGCACGCTCTCTTGCGGTACGGAAGACCCAGTGCCAACACTGTAGGGTGGGTGTCGCCGTCAGAGGCGATAGCAAGCGATTCCCTGCTGGCTTTCCACAGTGTGATTCAGTAGTGATTTTTAATGCTGGCCCTTTAGTCTTGTGTTTCCTAAGTGAAAAGTCATTTGGAATTCTGCAAAAGTCGACTGTATCATTTCTAATTTTTGTGGTGTTCTAATGTTTACACCTTGCTTCTTTAAAAGTAGGTGGGCTAGAAATCCCAGAGGTGCTCTGACACATGTGAAGTCGCCATTTCCCTGTTCTTAATTTAGTGAATGTGGTTATTTCTCATCCCGTCAGAAACCTGTGTTTCTAGTATTGGTTCATGAAGAGGGATCCATTCTGAATATTCTCAGTGTCTTTTCTGTTCTGATTAAGACACTCATCTATTTTTGTGTTTTGACTCATTTTGTAAATTACTTGCATTTTTCTTAATTTTCAGGCTTGCATCCCCAGAGTGAAGGCGTCTTGGTGATGGTGCGCTATTATGCACTTCTAGGTTTGAATTGCTTATATTTCATTTATGAGTTTTACATCTATATTCATAAAGTGAGATTAAGCTTTTTAAATTCTTGTCAAATTTTGGATTAATAACCAACTTTCTTTTATCTCATCTTTCCTATATTATTTCATAGCATCTGTTTTGACATCTAAGAAGTTCCTCTCGACTCTATTGTAATATTTTTAGAAGCTTGTTCTCTAGGAAGCGTAAGGCAGCATGCCCTGTAACTCAGTAGTTCTCCCCTGAGACAGGGACCATTTCAGGCCTTAGCTTATTGTGGTTCTGGCTGGTCGTAGTTATATACATGTGTGCTGAGAGACACTAGCAAGGGTGCTCACGCTGCCGGTAGCTGTGTCAGAAATCACTGACATGCTGCTACTAGAGATGTGTTTATTAAACATGTAATATGTGTGTCTTCATGGGCTCATTTCAAAACCCAAACTGTGTAAAGACACCTAAAGAATATGCAGTCCTTACGCGACTCATGTCTCACAGGGACCCAGAGTGGGCAAGCCCAAGCACTCCCTTGTTTAGGGGATGCTCCTGTATGTGTGTCAGGAAAATATCAAAAGGAAAGGAAAGATTAACATGAAATTCCAGATGGTCCTGATGAAGAGAGCCATGACTACGGTTCAGTGTAACACTGGAGTGTGTGTGTATGTGTGTGTGTGTGCGCGCGTGTGTGTACATACTTAAGTCATTATGAGAGTTTTTAATGATTTTTCTTTATAACCTGGCTGTGTGGCTCTTGAGTGTGCTCCACATGGAAGCCTATGTCCTGCAAAATGTCAGAAGGCTGGGCTCGCCTGACTGTTGTACACTGTTACACACAGAGGCTCTGAAGATAGCAATTCTCTCCAAACAGATGTAATGAAGAACGCCGTGTGTGTCTTCTCACAGCTCCCTCCCAGCCCACACTGAAATCTCTCATCCGAAGTCTCTGGGCATTCCAGACAACAGTGACCTCCTCCTCGAGATGAACCCACAGGACCGGTTTGCATGTCCACCGTGCTTTGTGA
The DNA here is from genome assembly GCA_026225945.1 of Cricetomys ansorgei. Taxonomy (NCBI): domain Eukaryota; kingdom Metazoa; phylum Chordata; class Mammalia; order Rodentia; family Nesomyidae; genus Cricetomys; species Cricetomys ansorgei. Next base: position 573,496 of record JAMJFZ010001005.1, read on the forward strand.
GTTTTCCAAAGCAAGACATTTTATTGGCTGTAAGTTATGGCTGCCTCTTGTTAAATGCCTCTGTTCCTAGCAGACATATAAACTATCTACAGAAGGAAGTAACCCTAGTGTCCCTGATAACATGTGGGCCACGAGTCCTAATTTCAAGTTCTACGAGTCACTGCAGCTGGTTTGAGCACAGAGGTTTATACAGAAGGGTAGTGGGTAGGTCACAGAAACTTTGAGAAAGTGGGCTGATTAAACTCAAGGATAAACTTCCAGAAACTAAACCCCAGTCTTCCCCACAAACTTACAGAGGACACCGCCATTGTCCCAAGACCCCAGGAGCTTGGATGTGAACTAAGGTCACTTCTGTATTGCAGATACAGTGGACAGTGGTTCTGCCCCATGAAGGCAGCATCGTGCAAAGAAACTAACCAGGCTCTTCAGGGTGGAATCCCCCTTTGGCCTATCTGGTCCCTTTTGCTCTGTCTGTATACAATGACGTCGTCTTCTCAGATCTAGGACAAGGCTCACACATCTATGATCTGGAGCTGTAGGAGACAAACTCTTCCTTGGGTGAAGAGATGCACTGAGGCTTTGAAACAAGTGAGCAAGGCCTTGTGAGTAACGGCTGTGCTCAACTGTTGTGAAATCAGGCATGGAGCTCGGCAGATGACTGTTGCCATGGAGATCTATTCTTTTCATCAGCTCCACAGGCCACTGCCCCTCTCTCCATCCACATGCTTCAGCTGGCCTGGTCCACCTGGATATACCTGTGCATCCTTCCCTGAACATCTGACCGAGCTAGATTGATCTATCCCTCTGCTGTTTCCCGATTGCACTGGAGACATTGGCAGTGGTTGGATTGAAGGTCAAGAAGTGGCTACATTGTCTCATTTATGGTTAAAGCACAATTTCAGCAAGGAAGGGGTGTGTGTGTGTGTGTGTGTGTGTGTGTGTGTAGATGTGTGTGTCTGTGTGTATAGTGTGACTCTGTGTGGTGTGTGTGTGGTATGTGAGTGTGTGTGTGTGTGTGTGTGTATGATGTATGAGTGTGTGAGTGTGTGTCTGGTGTACACGGAGTATGTGTGTGTCTGTGTGTACGGTGTGACTGTCTCTCTGTGTGTAAGGTGTGTGTGTGTGTGTGGCGTGTCTGTGATTGTGGTGGGCCTCCATAATATAAATCATCTTTCTAATAAGACCAACATTCTTTGCGTGTGTAGGTGTGAGCACACACGTGAGGTCAGAGGCTGATGTGGGTCTTCCTCAATCGCTCTCCACCTTAACTTTCTGATTGTCTCTCACTGACCCTGGAACTCACTGCTGGGTCCTCCTGTCTCTGCCTCCCATGCTCTGGGGTTCAGGGATGCGCCTGCCGCACCTCATGCAAACATCTCGTGGATCAAGCTGCTGCCCTTAGTGAGTCTAGTTTCTATGCTAACCCATCTGTTGGTAGCTAGATGGACGTACGCTTGGCAGACATTGGGCTGTACTTCTTCCTCTTACAGTCAACGTCCTGTAGCACCATGGATGGAACTCTAGGGCCCTGGTACTGCTCAGAGGAATGGGAGTGGTCTCTCAGACCCAAGAGGTGGTGTTGACATCCTGAACTTCTAGGAAGGTGGTTAACAGATTGCTATCGAACCCCAGTTCTGGTGCCCTGAACTTTGCTAGGTTACCTTGCTGCAGGAGACTCTCTGCTAAGAAGCAATACCAACACTGCCTTCTCCTGTAGGGGTCCAGCCAGACAGCCTGCCAACCACCCGCACCGACAGGCCCGGGGAAAGGCTGCTTGTTCTAGAGACTTCCAGAGCAGCAGAAAGCCTACCCAAAGACAGATGGACACCAAGGTTCCTTAGCAATTGTCCCCTATCACCCCTGAAGAGTGTCCCCTGCTCTGCCATGTGATAAACTCTGTCCACTATACCATGCCCTGTGCCTCCTCTGAATTCTTTTGACAGAAATCACAAGGACCTGGGAGCTACAGGGAGTTCAGGCTGAAGTCCAGGTGACATTCCCGCCCAGCTATGAACGTATTCTCTTCCTCTTTGTTGTGTAAGTCTTGGACTCCCCTTCCTGTACGAAAGCCATAAACCTCTCTGCTCTTTTCCAGTCGTCACTTCCCTCTGTAGATGCGTCTCTGAGCCAGGCTCCAGGAACTGCATTGCTTTTCTACATTGGAGGCTGCATCCTCTCATTCCCCTGTGCTTCAGCTAACTGCTACACCTGTGCTAACCCAGCTCGGGGTTCTCAGAGGGGTGGCTGCTCACAGGAGAGGGTCGTTCCTGTGTGCCACCATTGCCATGCAACGCCGTCACTGCATTTCCTGTGTCCACTCGACAAGGTGATCCTAGACCCCAAATGGCAGGTCCTTGTGCTTTTTGTGTGTCAATTATTTTGCATAATGTACGAATTGGGTCCTGAAGGGACCTGCTACCCTTAGCTTCTGACACACTGTGATCAGGACATGTGGTTCTTTCCTCTTTGGTTCAGTTCTGGTCTTTCTAGAACCTTTGCGTAAGGAAACTCACACTGCAGCTGTGAGCCAACCCTGCCTTCACCATGTTCTGCAAAACACGGAATCTGCCTTCTTCTAGCTAAGGCAACTCTGGATATGGGCAAAATGTCTAGCATCTGATCTCTACGCTCCAAGCAAAAGGGGCCGCCAGGAACTCACTGGCGTTTGATAAGGTGATGGGAGAAGGGGCAACTTCTCTGTGCACTCCTTGCGGCCTCTCTCTTCTAGCTGGGTAACTCGCTTTGCATTCCTACTGAGTTGCTTTTCCATAAATAGGACAAGTTTGATCCCAAACCTCCAAAGGGGAAGAGTTGACTTGTCCTGAAAGGTTGTTTCAGGACAACCTTTTTGTAAAGCCTCTTTGATAGCCAGGGAAATGGTCAGCAGTAAAAGATGCAGGCTTATTAACGTCACCAGAAGAGAAGAGTGTTGGGTGGTACCCGGCAGCTGTGGGCCAGAGACCTAACGAAAGCCCTATTGCTTGCTAAGGTGCCGTGTGACTACACTCTGGCCCTTGGGGATGGGCAGACTTACTGTGTGCAAGCAGGACACAGTTGTGAGGGCAGTGCTCTAGATGCTCTGGTGGATCATGAGGATGAGACCAAGTCATAGAGAAAGCAGAGAGATGAGCTGTGTCTCTGAGGATTCCCTGTGTCTTCCCTGTATGCTGTATATCTGGAGTGCATGCATATATGAATGTAATATATATATATATATATATATATATATTCAATGTATTCATGCACGTACATATATACACATTATATATTTACTTTTTCTTTGATATATATATATACACACATGTAAGCATACTACATGTATGCTGGTGCCTGTGGAGGCCAGAAGAGGGTGTCTTGTCCCTTGGGACTAGAATTCCAGACAGTTGAAAGCCTCCAGGCAGGTGCTGTGTACTGAACCCAGGTCCTCTGCAAGAGAAGCAAGTGGTCTGAGCTGCTGAGCCATCTCTCCAGCTCCTGTTTATTTACTTATTTATTTTTGAGGCAGAATGTCCCTATGTTTTCCAGGCTAGACTTGAACTTGTCATCTCCTGCCTCAGCCTCTCAAGTGCTAGGATTACAGGCACGCACCACCACATCCAGGAAGAGATAAACGTATTTGATCTTGTTTTAGTGATTGTCTTCAAGTTCTATCCCTTGTGGGCACACAAATCCCACCCAATAGCAGATACTATGGAGAAAGGGCTATTAACTGGAGACCGTGGTGCAGTGTCGTGATCAGGGAGAGCTGTCTGTTCTCCTTAGTTCCTGCCTTTAGAGGGCGATTGGATGAACTCTTTGAAGATGCAGTATTTGAATAGCTTTAGAAACTGCTTCTGGTGATTTCAGTGTCAGTACCCTTAACATCCACAGCTGAACATCCATATTGCTTGCCTGGGCTTTTAAAGACCACAGACCACTTAGAAAGGGCACGTTCCGTATTGCCAGGGCTCCCTTACTAATCAATCAATGCAGAGAGTGCTCACTTTGTGAAAAATACCTACAAACTCAATGAAACGTTGGGGAGCAGTTTAGAGGCTCCCGGGTGAAAGATGACATCATTGCAAGCGCCAGCTTTTCAGTTTCTAATGTGAACCTGAAATGGGTGGTTGGATTTTGATAAGAATGACGGTTTTCTCCCGAAGCAAGCTTAGCTCCATTTCTCAGGCAGCCCGGCTGTGTGCGACACTGCCTTCTCCTTTCTAGAAATCCTCCTATCTGCTCCAGGTCTGATGGCCAGAATGGCTGGGACCCAATCTGAATTTCAGGGAATGAGGAGGCGAGGAAGATTGGGGGGGGTCATCATGGCGGTGGGGAAGCCATCCTGGACATGTTCGTGTCTCTCTTGGCTGTTCCCAGGTATCACAGCTGACAAGAGAAGGCTGAAGGCTGATGCTCAGGAAAAGAGGTTCCGCATAATTCTGACAGCTGTCAGACTACCTTGCAGGAGAGTTTGGAATCTAGACAATGGTGGGCCAATGATGGGAGGGGCCACAACTTGCCAGGGCTGCTTGTGATGTGAGCCTCTTGCCCTCTATCTGAACCTAACCCCTGAAGAAGATGGGCTTAGGGGAGGGGTGCCACTAGACCTCCGCTTCAGTGCTCCCCTTCCCCAGGAGCCCTCATTGAACCAACGTCCTTTCTCAGCTCTTTGCTTTCTTGTGTCTGTTTAAATGATCTACCCAGTATTGGTGCGGCTCACTTCCTGGCCTCAGCTCTGACCCTCACAACCCCTTAGTAAAGGGAGATCTTATAAACTGCGACTGTCTTGGGGATGACTAGAGCAACAGCCTCAGAGCCTCAGACTCGGCCTAGTCTCTCTCCCACTGTGTCTGGCCCTCTGTGAGGTCTTGGCTGCATCCTGGTATCCTGCGCACATCCAGAGCTTGAAGAACGCACTTCGCGTGGTTAATAATAGGCTTCGTTCTCTGGGCCCTTCTATTTTCAGCCACCGAATACAATTTATAAAGGAAAAAAAAATTATCCCGTCCCCACCCCCACGATCAGATCTCTTATAATTATAGAATAAGGCGCCTGAGAATTCACAGGGCGCTGGTTTCCATGGCAACAGCAAGCCATTCTGTTCTAAAGGCCAAGCCAGAGCTCCGCCCCCTCGTCCCCACCACCGCATCTTACTGCAGCATTCCAAAATAAACTTGCTGTCTAATGTAAATCCCGCATAATTAGAGATGTGCTAACGCTTCCCCGCCGCCTTTGCGTGGCCCCCGCGTCATGGAAGCAGATTCTGGCACAGCAGATCTTCCTCCCCCGGGGACTGGGAGCAGGGTAAATCCACAGGCTTGTGGGACCCTTCAACCAGAAGGCCCCTGGCTTGCAGGAGAGAGGCACTTGGGCAATGCTTGGGCCACGGGATCTATGGCTTTTTCTTGCTCTCCACGAAGAGGGGCAGATAACCCAGCGTCACTTTGGTGACTCAGTTGCTCTCCTGCTAAGCTGGAGGTGGGTTCAGCATCCTGGGGCCTGCGTGTTTTGTTCCCATCTCTCTAACCTTCAGTCTAGATTCAGCAGGTGGGAATCCACCAGGTTGCTCCTGGGAGATTCCACTCTCACAGACAAACGCTGGTGTATGGCAGAGGCACAAGGCGGGGTAATAAGCAGCCTGCTTAGGATTAGGGGCTCCTTAAAGTCTGTGAGGACTTGGAAGACAAGAGGCTCGATTAGCTGGCTTGTTCAGGGGTCTGGTCGCTTGGTTTCTCATTAACCACCCATAAGGGATAGTGGGTTTGTGCCTGCATTTCAAATGTATGCACTGTTATGCCTGGTGCTAGAATCTCTCCTCCAGCTCCTGCAGACTTATTGTTGTTCCCAGGTCTGAACTTCAAGCCTCTGCTGTCTGAGAACTCACAGAAGATTGTGGTGGGGGCAAACCTGGCTTTTCCCTCTACGGAGGCTGCAATGCCAGCACGTGGCCCTCTCTAGAGGTCCCTTTGAGCTGATGACTTGTGACTTTTGCTCACCTAAGGACATCTCCTCATCCAGAAGGTGGTGTCTATCATCACCTCTGCATGCATTGCATTGCAGCCCACACTACGAAGGCTGGAGCCCGCTGTCTTCCCTTCCTGATGCTGACTGGCCGCCTCTCCCACATGAGCCAGCTTCCTCTGACACTGACCACCACTGCTGTCCATGATCTTCTCTTCCTCTTCACCTCTTTTGATCCCACGCACATAGCTTGGCCCATGTCTCCCCTCTTCTGATTCAGCCCTTCCTCTCAGCCCCGACTTTCCTAATAGGTGCCCCACCCTGCCCATCGCTTACCCGTGTTCTCCAGGAGTTTCCTCTGTTCGACTCTAACCTTCTGCAATGTCTGATGAAGATCATCCAGGTGCTCTTCTGTGCATGGCCCATGAAGGCTGGGAACTTCTCATCCCCTGGAGAAGGTCTGCCTGGCCTCAGAGTGAGTGGCTGGCGAGGTCGTGGGTGTCACCACAGGACACAAACTTAGCTGTTTTATCAATGAGTCTTGATGAGTGGGGTCTCGGTGATCTGAAACTGCAGATACAGTAGCAAACTCTCTAGGTGCTACGCTTTTTCATACATGCACGCATGCCTACGACGAAGCTTAACTGATAAATTAAATACTCAGGAGACCAACAGTGACAATTGATAACACGAAGCACGCATAACAATAGGATGGGTTTTGACATTCTTGATGGAGTCTGGACAAGCATTAACCTTTCTGAGCTTTTGTTTACAGTCTAGCCTGAGAGTAGAGCACTGCAGACTATCGCCCTTTCTTGTATCTTAAGATCTTTTAGTAGAAATCGGTGCGATGGCTCAGCATGAAGAGTGCTTACTGCTCTTCCAGAGGTCTCGAGTTCGGTTCCCAGCACCCACACCTGATGGCTTACAACTACCTGGAACTTCAGTTCTTGGGACTCGTTCAGGTCTCCTTGTCTCCTGGGGTGCCTGTGTGGGGGTCCCACCTTAAGATTCAGGTCCCTAGTATAGAAAAAGACCAAAGCAGCCAACTTTAGTCAGGCTTCTAAGAGCACCAAAATTGTGTAGGCCCAAGCCAGGAGCACCGTGACCCAAAACAGTCCCCAGAGTTAAAGAAAAACACTTTCTAAGACAAACAAGACGGCCTTGGGCTAAAAGAGTTTCCCCACGTAGACAGCCCATGGCCTCGGGCTAAGAGTCTTCCCCCCACCCACATTGACTGAGACCCTAAAGTTTACATTTTCTAGGAGCCCGCAACCTTGCTATATGCCAGCACCAATCAGTTTAAAGGTTAACTGGCCCCTACCTATCAAAATGGAAAAACAATTTGGGGACCAATCAACTTGTCCCAACTCGGTTTGTGCCTAGCAACCGTTTCAACTGTATAAAAAGCTTCACCATTTGCTCCTTGTGGTCGCTTCTATCCTGCGTGTTAGAACGGCCCCAGTATACTGGAATGAATCCTCTTGCTATTTGCAGCGATATCCTGTCTGTGAGTCTCTGTGGGGGTGCGGCATTCCGGTTTGGGCCCTGGGGGTCCCAGTTTAGATCTCTGAGGTCCAACACCTGCACTCACATGCACATGTGTACACATGTGTACACATGGGTACACATACATACACACACTTAATTTTTTTAAAGTCTTAGAGGCAAAGATCTTCTAGTAGGCAATTTAAAGAATACTGATTGGAACCAAAGCATGCGAGCTATTCAGGAAAGCGAATACAGTCCAAATGAAAACGCACGCCATCCAAATAGAAAAGAAGAGCTATTGTTGAAGTTTATTGTTAGTTATGTATAAAATAATTGTTTCATGCACTGTTGGGGGAGGGGTTACCCTAGGTCTCGGTGTTTTGGGTTGTCTGCAGGTGTTGGATTCATGTGGGGGATGTTTGATTGCTCATGATCTGCACGTGCTATCAGCAGAACACACCTGAGGAGCTCTGGCTCAGTAAGAACACCTGAGCTCGGGTGCTCAGGGTTCCACTGTCAAGGATGGCTCTTGCCATGACAGTGGTTCCCTCTGCTGAGGTCTGGCAGGGCTTCCACATATGAAAGCGCCTTCCCTGTCTTCTTGGCTGAGCCCACACAGCAGCCTGACACCTACAGCCACAGAGAGGCAAGCAGCAGCTTTGCATGGGAGCTGGATTTTGGGCACAGGGGATGGCGGGGGCTTAAAATCAACAAATGCTTCTATGAAACCCCAGTGCCAGAAGCCATATCAGATGTAGGAATGCATTTTATATTTTTAAAGTCCTTAGAATCCCTGGAGATAGAAATGAAATCAACAGATTTTATTGCTTCTCTGGACTGCAATAAAATGTGGCTGATTTTAAGTGCCGCTCAGGAAGTCTATTGAAAGTGGCTGAGAGAACTCTGGAGACGCTCAAGGAGGGTTGTGAGAGCATGCTCAAACCCTGGGCTTTAGAAACTAACTGGCACATTTGTCTGATAACTGCACCTTGATATAAAATTCCTTAAACCACCCCTCCTGCCTCTTCTGTTCCTGCCCTGCGCTCGAGATACGCGACACAAGGTCAGATTGGTTTCCTGGCTCTGGCGGCTGCGTAATTTAAGGCTTCACTGGAGTGGGACAGGTCACCACAGGCTGTGCGCCGACTCCAGTGTAATTCACTCTGGGAAACACACTGCGAAGTGCTTGCATGTTTTGTCCATCAAGATTAAAAATAATTCTTTGGCTCTGTTCTCATTTGTCAGAGGAAGGCAATTTGTGAGGTGACCCTTCTGGGCAGAAGGCCTCGTCTAGGTTGAATTCCCAGGTTTAATTCCAATTTCCTTCATGGGACCAGGGTTCGAAGGCACAGTGACTTGGGACCTTCCTGACAGTGTGGCACATTTACCCTCTTCAACACCAAACCATGTGCTGGGTGCCCGCAGCACAGCGCTGCTGTCTGAATCCTGCCACACGCTAACAGAGGCCCTTGAGTGGGCGGTCACATCCAACAGCTCTGAGAGTGTTGTCCTTCCAACAGTGGCCCACAGTAGAATGGGGGCTGGAGTAAACTGAAGTTCCTGCCTCAAGGATCTGGTACACACAACCCAGGGAGTGGGGATCTGGAGATGGTAACAACCTCAGGCCACCCAGGAGCCGACGGGACATAATATCTGGGATCCTGACATACGTGAAGTTGGAAGACTTCACGAGGTGGTGGAGACCCGTGTTAGCATGTGGAGCGGGAGCCCGAGCCACCGGGAAGCAGAGGAAGGGATGCTGAGGTCTAGGTTTCCATGAGAATGAATTGAGATGTTGCTCTTTGATTTTAAAATGGTGCAGACGTCTAGGTAAAAACGTTCAGGTTTAAAGCTTCCTTACATCATCCATCTGCTTATTTATCTGTGCCACAACGGCCACGAGGAGGTCAGAGGACAAACTGCAGGAATAGGCTCTCTTTCCACCACGTGGGTTCCAGAGACCGAAGTCAGGTCGTCAGGTCCTTAGGCTTGGCAGCAAGTGCCTTTACCTATGGAGTACTCCTGCAAAACCACTATTTAGTTTAAATAAATTCCCTTTAAAAAATAACTGTTTAGATATGAACCAGTCACTTGTATACACTAACGTAAACAAAAGCAGAGCCCGAGGCACCAAGTCGCGGTCCTGATAGTTCCCGGGTCTGCACCGTGTTATCCTTTCCATGCCAGAGCGACCCCTAATCTATTTCCCGGCCTATGGGAAGCATCCTACCCACACATCCTTAGTTCCTGTGTCTGTAATTCCCACCATTCCTTTAGCTTTCGTGTACTATTATTCCTTTCCTGTGCATTGCATCTTTAGTTGCTTATTGATGTGGAATTTGCATATCATATCTTTGACCATTTTAAGGGCAGAATTGGACTGGGTGATTTTGGTAACTTTACTGAGCCATTCAACTGTCATTACAAACCCAGTTCTAGAACATTTTCTTGACCCTGGTGAGATGTCCCACATCTGTGTAAATGTTAATTCTCAGTCCCAGAATTATCTTCACTGTGGTACGTAGAAGTTTCAGACCTGGCCCGCTCTCTTCAGAGATGCAGGGGAGATGATTACGTGGACGTTTGGCTTTGGGAAAATACGAATCCTCATTCCAGATCCTAATGTTAAACAGTTTGTTTAATTACTTCATTTACTTGCTCAGATGTTCAGCTGACAAGTGCGATTAGCAGTACCTGCATTGCAGGGTTGTTGGAATAATTACAGCTAACAAACGCAAAGGCCTTGCCTGCCACATAGATGCTGGGTGACATCATGGAGCCATTTCGGTACAAATAGACAGATGCTTGCAAACAATAGGAATTGATTAGGTATGGAGGACTCAAATCTGGAGGTTCATTTACTTCCATTTTGTAACGTAAGCCATGGAACGGGCAGGAAGAAGAAAGTAATTTATTTGTGATAGATACTGGCTGCTTTAAATAAATTCAATGCATTTTAAAATGTTTTTTTAACTTAATTTAAATTTCTCAAACGTTATTCCTCTTAAAAATCTACCCAGCACTTCTTTCCAAAGATCTTTTCCAAACGGCTTCAATCCCCCCGAGCGCTACCCAGCTTCTCTCTCTTCCAGTCTTGTCTTGCTTTCTTCTGAAATAGATTGGGCGGGGGAAGGGTGCTGTTTCTAGCTTTTCAGATTTTTATCTTCTGGTTTGAAATTTAAGACACATAAAGTGCAGTTGCCATTCCCCGAGGGTGTCCTGCGTCTGCGCTCGACTTTCATGTTTGCTGCGGCAGAGTCAAGTTCGCAATAAGCCCTGAGCTGTTGGTGCTGTGCTGTTATGAAGACCCGTTGGGTGCGATTTGGAAACTAAATGAAGTGGCCACCAGGGGGCGCCATGCTCCCAGAGTCTTGTCTGGATCTTCCTCTGAGCAACTGAGAGCTAGGGAAGAAGACTCTTGAGAATTCTCCTTCCTCTGGGGCCTCACAGGCTCCTGACACTTGAAACTTGGGTCCCTCCACGGTCCTTCTGGGATTGATTACCTTTCTTTTGTTTTCTTAATCTTCTTTTCTCTTTTCTATAATCTGCTTCTTAAAGATTTCCGTCTGTCTGTCTGTCCCTCCCTCCCTCCCTCCCTCTCTCCTTTCTCCCTCTCTCCTCCTCATTTCCATGCTAGAGATCGAACCCAAGGCCTTATGCACACAAAACACATGCTCTACCACTGAGCAATACCCTTGGCCCCAAAGATAAGGTCCTTGACTTTTGTTCTCTAAGGATGGGAACAGGCATCTGAGTGTCTAAGGGCGGGGTTTGGCATTGTCTTAATGTCTCTCTTGCTGTGATAAAACGCTGATAGAAGCCAACTTGGGGGAGGAAAGGGTTTATTTGGCTTACAGGTAATAGTCTATTACCTAAGGCAGCCAAGGCAGAAACTGAAGCAGAGACCAAGCAGGGCTGCTACTCACTAGCTTGCTCCCACGGCTTGCGCAGACCGCTTTCATACACAAGCAAGGACTACCTACTCGGGGTGGCACCGCCTCTGGTAAACCGGGTTCTCTCATATCAATCGCTCATCAAGAAAATGCCCCAGGAGACTGGCCTACAGACCAGCTGATGGAGACATTTGCCCAGTGAGGTTCCCTCCTCCCAGATGACTCCAGTTTGTGTCAAGTTGACAAAAAACAAAAACAAACAACAACAAAAAACCCGACCAGCACAAGGGTCTTTGTTCCTGTTATGTTCTCAGGGTGATTTTATTCCCTCAAGTTAAAACCCAAAAATGGTAGGCTGTTCTAAAAGGTACCTCCTGTCAGCCTTCCCTGTACCACCAGAATATGTTCCCTCTGGGGCCTCCAGATCCATTTTACCCTCCTGGGGACAGAATAGGGCTTCCCTCGCCATCACCATTCAAGGGGCTCTCAAGGACTGCTTTGAGTTTTAGAAGTGAGACTTAAGAAATGCAGCATTGACATAACCATTGTTATATCAACTATAAAGTGTAAATGTCGTCCCCCTCCCCCTCTGGGATGCTGTAACAAAGCTCTGTGATCCTGGAGAGCGACTAGCGGAAACAGGTTCTCTCATGGTTACGAAGGCTGTAAGTCAGGAGCAAGGTGCTGGCAGACCTGTGTTTGCTGAGCAGATCTAGCAGATCTGTCTTCCCCTTCACTTCTTGTGTGTCTAGAAGAGCATTTCTTGGCTTATGGCTAACCCAGTTCTGATCTTGTTCCTCATTCATCCGTGGTCCTCTCCTTCCTGCGCATCTGTCTCCTCTTCTTATCAGGATACCAGTCATATTGACCAACGCCAGCCTGATAGCCCCATCTCTGCTCTGTTGCACCTCTGGCGACCTCAGTCATACTGATCAACACCCACCCCGCAGCCCCATCTTGGTCCCATTAATCCTGTGACGACCTCATTTCTGAGTTGGAAATACCTTTTCCAGGGGACACAGTTAACTCCCAAGAAATAGCATTTTCTACAACTGGTCTATTTTCCTTTGAAGTTTACAACTCAGTGAATAACAAGGAAACGCTAAATTTAGTCCAGCCCAGAACGCTGAGTCCAGTCCAGGCATTTAAAATCCCCTCATCCTCCGAAAGCATAGCTTGGGTCATCTTATATCTTTCCTTCTTTAGGACCCCTCAGGATGATGGCCCGGGTACAGAATGTTGGGCAAAGTCAAAGAAGACAGGGCTGAGTCGATCTTCCCGGGGCCCTCCAGCTTCTGCTGTAGCTCCTGTCAGCTCCAGGGGGTCCACTGAAGGCAGTCTTGACGGTCTTCAGGGTTTGTGCACTGATACTGTCTTCTAGAGTCCAGTAATACCAGCCATTAGTTGAAGTTTAGAAATATCTTCCTAGCCACAAAGACCGTCTTCCAGGCTGTTTATTAAAGGAGATGAGAAAATCAGTCTGAAACTGAGAGCTCACCAATGGTCTTTTTGCTTCTGCTAGCAGTCAAAGTTCCACCCTGGGGAGACTCCTCTCCTGCTCCAGTCTGTCTGCAAGTGAACAGGACGTAAGGACAATTGAAAGACCACGTGGTACTTCTGTGTAATAAACCATCCGGGCTTCACTGGCTTACGACAGGAACTTGACAAGTTATGGTCCATGGTATGTCTTTGGAGGATGTGCAAAATAGGAACGGTTTTACATCCTAAAGATGCTGTTAAAAACTGAAAGGAATACGCCACAGGCACCAGGGTAGGCAGACAAATGGCTCAGCTGGTCTTGGCCGGTCATCTTCCCATGTTTAGCGGTTGGCTACCAGGAGGTTGATCTGGAAGGCCTTCAGCTGGGACCTCACCTTGAGGCTTGCTCACCCCTTTGCAAGCCAGACCAGCTTTGAGCCTGGTGGAGGTGCCCCTCATGGAAAGCCAGGATGGAGAAGGTCCCCTGACTAGACTCGAGCCAGGTGCACTTCCTCTTCTGAGTCGTTCTTGTGGCCAGAGACCCCTGCCTGGATTTGAGGGGAGAGAAATAGTCTCCATCTCTTGGGAAGGTGTATGACAGAGCGGCCGCAGGCCACGGCGGATACTTTTTTTCCCTGACCGATCTACTGCATATGGCTTGTTATTTCCAAAATGCTGTGCCAGTAGCTAAAAGGATTTTTTATTGATCTATTAACATGTCTCCCAATAGTCCTTGTGATTTCAACATGTGTGAGCATAGCATGAATTTTAATTGGATTTAGTGTGCACAGGGCCTTCCATGCCTTCTTAGGAGAACTTTTGGATTCTAAAACCAATTCTAAGATTTTAAATTTTTGAGGTAGTGCTGTCTTTTCAGTGAAATTCCTTCTTTCCGTCTTCTGATTACCTCACTTGAAGGAGAAAGCAGGTTTCTCCTTCTGTTTATCGGTAATAATAGGCATGTTTCCTGACTGCATTACTAACATTTGAATTCTGAGCTACAGCTCCAGGCTACCACCTGCAGCTCTCACAAGGCTGCCATGAAGTACCTTCTTCTTCAGGGATTTGCCTTTTAAACTCTAAATTGGTGCCTAGAAGAACCATCTAGAATTCTGTCCTACCCGACTACAAGGTGAGTTTACCACACTCTCCTAATTGCGAACTTCCACTCTGTGACTCACGTTTCCATTTGCTGGGAGCCCAGGAGCCCCATAGCCCACTTTGATGCTGTTCGAGAAAAACATAGCAAACCACAAAGATCCACCTTGACTCTTGGAGTCCAAAGCATGGCCAATCAAGGAATACACTTCTGCTAAGAGACTTCTGAGCACGATGGGTTTCTGTCTACTCTATGTTGAAGCATCCCTATGTCTGCTATGGTGTCTCCAAGATGCTTGAAGAAATATTTAGGTCATGGAAGCCACTTGAGTTTTAAAGCATGATTTAGGAGCCAGCTACTAGTTGGTGAAATAGAACTGAGGAAGTCTCCTGGAGGACAGTGGCTCACACTCAGCTGGAGAAAGACTGTGTTCCAGAACATTCTTTCCAAATCCTAGTGGTAAAAGTCAAGACTCACCAAAGCTCTGAAAATGGAGCCTAGGATGTCAACTCTTTGATGATTTCTCTAAAAGTCTAGTGGATGATGGAGGTGTGGTGTGGTCCTGGGGACCATCTGTGGTGGGGGGCAGGAGATGAAGGCTGGGGTCAGGATGGGGGAACTTACTGGGCAAGGCTGTGGGCAGGGACAGGGTACTAGGAACCGAGTGTAGGCTGATGGGCTTGAGACATCAGTTTTAAGCTTGCAATGCAGATCATCTGTCCCATCACCCATGCTCCAACCCCTACCCCGCCATACCAACAGAAGCTCTAAGAGCACCCACCTACCCTGAATCCCTTGCAGCTATTAGTGGCCACCAGAGGCTGTCTGCTAGGAACTTGGGGGATGCCTTGTGTTATCTTTTCTTCTTCTCTCTTGTCATGTAGATGTGAGGTGCCGTGCCTGTGGAGAGCACAAGCCATAACCAGGGCAGAAGTTTGCATTCTGGGGCTTCACCCTGGCCAGTCTCACCAGCTGAACACATCTCTGCCCTTTGTGTGAAAAGCATGTCAATCAAGCATTGGTTGGTTTCTCTTCTCTTTTTTCCTTCTCCTTCCCCTCCTCCCCCTCCTCCCCTCTCCCTCCTCCTCCTCCCCTCTCTCTCCTCCTCCTCCCGTCTCCCTCCTCCTCCATCTCCTCCTCCTCCCCCCTCTTCCTCTTCCTGCTCCACCCTCTCCTTTCCTTTTTTGCCTAACACAATGTCTACCATTGACAGTGCAGTGTGGCTGAGTGCATGGACTCTGGAGTCACAAGCGCTGGGTTCAAATCCCTACTCTGCCTCTTGATTGCTGAGGGATTTGAGGATGAGATTCAAGTTCTTTTCTGGCTCATTTACTTACTGGTAAAGGGACAGTGGGGATAATCACACTTCACAGGCTGCTGCAAAGATGGCCATGGTGCTCAGGCAGTGAGGTGTGCTGCCCCCGGACTTTAATATTGCCCTCCATGTGCATTTTACACTCTTTAAGTTTGGGGAAGACAAGCCTCAGCCAGGGAATGGGCTGTGTGTGAGAAGACAGCAGGAAGCCAGAGGCAGCCCTGTCAGCCCTGTGCTGTATAGCTTTTCCACCCTGGCTTTTCCACACATTCGCTGGGCTCCTCTCCCCTTCCTCCTCTCCCTCCCTCCCCCTTCCCCCTCTCCCTCCCCCTTCCCCCACTTTCCCCCTGTTCCCTTCTCCCCCTTTCCCCTCTCTCTCCCCCTCTCCCCTTCTCCCTCCCTCCTTGTCTACTTCTCCCCCTCCCTCCCTCTCCCCTTCTCCCTCCCTCCTTGTCTACTTCTCCCCCTCCCTCCCTCTCCCCTTCTCCCTCTCCCTCCCTCCCCCTTCCTCCATTTTCCCCCTCTTCCCTTCTCCCCCTTTCCCCTCTCTCTCCCCCCTCCCCTTCTCCCTCCCTCCTTGTCTCCTCTCTCTCCTCCCTCCCTCTCTCCTTCTCCCTCCCTCCTTGTCTCCTTCTCCTCCTCCCTCCCTCTCCCCTTCTCCCTCCCTCCTTGTCTTCTTCTCCCCCTCCCTCCCTCTCCCCTTCTCCCTCCCTCCTTGTCTCCTTCTCCCCCTCCCTCCCTCTCCCCTTCTCCCTCTTCCTCTCTATCTCCCTCCCTCTCCCCCTCTCCTCTCCCACCTCTCTCTTTCTCCTTTATGTAACTCATCATGGCATCACAGTCACATCTGTGTGTTGTGTTGGTGCCATTTAAGTTCTGTTACTATTTAATACCAAGAACATCTAAAGAGAACATTTTGAGGGACTTGAAAAAAACCCAATTGTTCTCTTGGTAATTGGGTTTGAGGAAATGGAGAGGGCAGTATTCAGAATAGAAGGCTTTTAAGTGAATCATCCTTGCTTTGCTGTAGAGCCAGGGAACGGGCTGACGGGAGCCCTGCTCATCGCTCAGAGGCTGCACGGCTGCTCCCGTTAGGAAAGGCCCAGCTGTGTGTGCCAGAGAATCCGGAACAGTGGCCCAGAGCGCTGGGGCCACACCAGTGCTTCTGAGAAGAAATGTAGAGACAGCTCACAACTGGCAGGCCTTCTCGGGATTTCCAGGACGCCCTCAGCCTCTGTGTTCTGCTACCTTGGACTGACTTCCTCTTATGAATCAGAAGCTGCCAGTCCACACCAATGCTGCCCATGCTCCATTTCTTTCCAGCTGTTTCCCAGAGTCCCACATCACACGTTTGTTTCATACTGGTGGCGGTGACCAGTACTCAGTCTCATGAGCACTTCAAGTTGCACCAGAGACTCAGAAATTTGTTCTCTAGCTACCTAGGTGCCCAGCTGATGCAAGTTCTAGACTAGGGAAGGAGGGGAAATGGATACTGGGGTTTACGCAGCAGATTTTACAATACGTTTTTTGGGAGATGAATCATAATCTCTTCTCTGCTTGCAAGTATCTTTATTTTTATTTAATGATTTTATTTTTGAGAACTATATACATAAACAATGCATATATCGCTCCCAGCCCCTCTGTGCTCTCCAGCCCTGCCCCTCCCTCTACTTTGCCCATTCTAAAACTCGTGATCTTTCTTTAATTATCGTTCCGTGGAGATCATATCCAAGGCCATACCCAAGGCAGGGGAGAGGTACTGTAGAGTGGGGCGCACTAGGAGGGTCTCAGTAAAGAGAAACGCAGCAAATTAGGAAATAGGGCAAGACAATCAGGCATCCTCAGACGTCATCTAGAACTGGGGTTGGCTCCTGTTGCCTGACTGGAACCAGGGGGCTTGTATCAGGGGTGCCAGAACCACACTCTCACCTGATGATTTGGCAACATCCATAGAGAGTGTTATACTCATGGTGACTGATTATTAGGTAAAAGGTTAAAGGGTAACATTAGTAAAGAAGGGGGCACCCAGGACTGTCCCACAGAAGCCGGGCACGCGACACTGGCTGTCCGCTCCTGTGCTGTGCGGACAGTGCTGGATTCCTCCAGCTCTAACATGTGGTGACATACACGTCTTTGCTCAGTGGGAATCTTTCCAAATCCTAGGTCTAGGATTTCCTTGGATGGTTCCTTGTGGGTGTGCACATGCAGAGCCTGAGTGACTGACCCTCTCCTGCCCAGGCCAACTGGTGCGGATGGCTCGAGGGCACCGTTCTAAGTCATGCTGTTACATGAACTGTGTGTGTCTCAAGACCAACGCACAGATGCCTCTTATTCAGAAGGATGTTCCTGGAGCTCAGAGGTCAACCCCAAGAGCCGGCCCAAGGGTTCTGGCAGAGTTAAACTCCCCCCTTGCCCAAAGTGTACACTACAGCAGAACTAGGTGCTGACTGTTCGCCACCTTGGAAGTCTCAGGAGGCCACTCGGTGAGTTGCCTCGTTCCTGTCAAGGCAGAGAAGGTGGAGGGAAAACGTCATTTGGGATACATCCCATGGCTGTGTGGCGTTAAACAGTTCCGCTGATGAGCTGGAGGGATGGCTCTGTGGGTAAGCGTGCTTGCTATGTGAGCAGAAAGCTTTCAGAACCCAGCACCCACATGAAAAGCTGGGTGTAGAGGTACATTTGCATGAAACCCCAGCTTCAGGGCATTAGGATTGGGGAAGACAGGCAGGAAGGTCACTGGTGCTTGTGAGCCTGCCAGCCCAGGTCCAGATTCAGTGAGAGGCCCTGTCTCAAGGGAATGAGATGGAGACTGATGAAGCAGGACCCTCCATGTTCTTCTGTGGCCTCTGTGCACACACGCAGAGATACACAGACACACATGTACCATTGCTTCTCAGAGTCTCAAGCATCTCGTGTGACTGTAAAAAAGACAACATACCATCGTCCAGTAGTGCTGCTGTGAGAGTTAGGCCAGCTCTGAGCCCAGGACTCCTAGGACAGTGTAGCTAGCACATGCCCTCCGTTAGGGAAAGCTCGTAGAGACACTTCTGGAAGTCTCTTACATCTGTGGGCCCTTGTGGAACTAGCTGTTTATAAACACATGGCTGGCCAAGGTTGAGTCTCCTAAGAAGACTTCCCCCTTTGAGGTGCCCAGGAAATTCCTGGGCCTTCTGCACCATCAGAAATAGAAATCTTATTTACACTCAGCTGAGCTCACATGGCCAATCTATCATCCCCAGATCAGGAGGGAAAAGCTGCGATCCCTAGATTCTTCCTGTCTTGCAACCAGGAGCTATCCAGTGCTTTCTCTTGTTCTGGATCACCTCAGAGAAACCCTGCCCCCATAGGTAATTCTGCCCAGCGGCCAGGCTGCTTTGTACTTTCCAGAGGAAGAAGCTCCCATCAGTGTCTGTGACATGTCCAGTCAAATTCAGCTCTCCAGGGCAGAAGTGAAGAGTTCTAGGGTTTCTGTCCCCTCTTGGGCACTACTGAGCTGGATGGTTTTGGAAAATCCTCCTGGCTTCTGGTCTTCAGCCTCCTCGATTCTATAGGGAGGAGCAAGTGTCACTCCAGGTTCTTCTGCCTCTCTGTACAAAGGCAGAGTGTGAATTTATCTTGATTCTTCCCGTCCTCATAGTTAGACCCACAGGGATGTGTGTGTGTGTGTGTGTGTGTGTGTGTGTGTGTGTGTGTGTATGGAATTATGCAATAATTTGTTTGTCTTTCTCATCTGACTTCTTTCATTCAATGTCATTCTGAGAACCATGTTACAGCAGGCATTAATAGTCCTTTTAAATGATGGGTGGCCCCTACTCCATGGATATGCTATAGTTTGCTCATTCAACTCTCAGGTGAATACAGTCTTTCTCCAGTTTGTGGCTCTTACCAATAGGTGTGCTATGAGCACATTCATTTGGATTTCTCTTGAGTAACTATTTAGGAATGAATAGCTGGATCTTGCATTTAGCTTCTCTCTCTCTCTTCCTCCCTCTCTCTCTCTCTCTCTCTCTCTCTCTCTCTCTCTCTCTCTCTCAGACAGGGACAGGGTCTCACTATGTAGCCCAGGATGACCTCATTAAGGTTGGCCTTGAATTCTTAGAGATCTGCCTGCCTCTGCCTCCTAAGTGCTGGGATTAAAGGCACGCATCATCATGGTTAGCATGTTTAAATTTTTAAACAAGTTTCCTGGATTTTTCAAAATCATTGCATCATTTAAAAATTTCTACCAATAGTATGCAAACATTCTGGTTCTCTCATGTCTGCTCAGTAGTTGGTCTGGACAAACTTTGAGTTTTAACCATTGTAACAGGTGCATAGGGGCATATGGTTTTGATCAACATTTTTCTACTAACCACTGATACAGAGGACCTTCTCCGTCTTCGTTGATGAAGAGCACATACACATCTTTGCTCAGTATTTCCTTTTTTCTTACTGGTTTTGGAAACTCCTCTCTACAGTCTGGAGCTTTACGTACTGTGACAAGCAAATGTGTCTTCATTCTCTTAATGGTGGTTTCCAGACACCAGAAGTTTAAATTACAACCATGGCTGATTTAACAATTCTTCTTGCACTCACATTTGGGGTATCTCATCCAAAGAACCATTTCTTAAACCAAGAGCAAGGTTTCCCATCAGTGTCTTCTAGCTTCTAGTTCCACCCGTGGGCCTAGTCCACTTTTAGTTGAGGTTTGACTGAACTGTTTGCTTTGCCTGTATAACCAGGTAGTTCCCGCACTGTTTATTGAAGGATTTTTCTTTACTGGAGGAGGGCTGAAAGCTCCGTGTCCACATCTATGGATTTATTCTTGATGTCTCTGTTCTATTCTACCGACCTGTCTACGATCATGCCATCATCACACCATCCTGGGATCTGTGGCTGGAGAGTCTTGAGCACACACAATGTGCTTTTCCAACCTTGCTGCTTGTTTTGTCTACCCTGTGTGCTGTGGCTTTCTAGGTGGACATAGGGTTTAATTGGGAGTTTGTGTAAATGTCAAAAGTTCTTTTATAGCGCTGTCTACGCTAGCTGGCTCATGACAGGGGATGGAGCAAAGGGTTGCCCTGAAGCAGAGGTCTCAGCGCTGTGTCCTCAGGGCACCCATCCGCAGGTTCTCATGTTTCATTCACCAAACCCACAGCCAGCCAGTGCACCACAGTAGTCAGTACTGATTACTCGGAGTGGAACCTGAAAACTGGTCTACCCATGCTCTCTGTTGACCAGACACTGAGAGTCAGATAGAGCCAAAGGATGCTCTGCCTCCACCTCTGTTCTCACACAGATCCCCATAACTAAGCTTACTACGAGAACAACGTGTTAGGTGCTTTCCACTGCTGCGATGAGACACCACGGCCTACCTAAAGCAATTACTTTGCCTCGTAGTTTTGGAGGGATGAGTCTATCACGGCAGGGCAGAGGTCATGGCAGGAAGTGGTAGGCATGGAGACAGGATCCGGAAGCAGAGAGATCATATCTTTAACTGTGAGCCTGAAACAGAGAGCGCTGAAAGTGGGGTGAGGTGTGAACGCTCGAAGTCAACCCCTGTAGGTTTTCCCTATGGGTCCTGCTTTCCTCCCTGGCAGGTGGCCAACCCCTGGCTTAACTTCAGGGAAGAAAAATGCATGTGTGGGTCAATGCATCCTGGCAGGTCCTAGGGTTAGGTTTAGCGGGTCCCAGATTGGAGGACTTAAGAATCTGTGGGAACATACAGAATTTCCGGGAGCATAGCAGAGGCCTTTAACTCAACTCTGTTGGGGGGATGGGTTACATATATAGCCAGAGGAATGGACCCTGTTATCCAGGGATGTCACTGGAAGCTCATTGGTTTGGATTTACATATTGGGGGCTGGTAGCCTGGACCTAGGTATTTTGGGGGACCAGAGAGACCTTATAAGGCGTGCTATAACTCCAAATAAGCAACTCTACCAGGTTGCATAACTTTGAAGGGACGGTGCCTTGCTGCAAGTGCAGCCAGCATAGCTTGTGGCCCATCAGAGCTGCGGAGCGAGGGGCCAAACTCCTGCCACTCTCAGAACGAGAGCTCTGGGGTGCTAGGCACACCCTCTACCTCACCTCGGCTCTGGGGCAGTCCCACATGCCTCCAGTGATGTACTTCCTCCAGCAAGGCTGTACCATAGCCCCAAACAGGACCATCAGTGCTGGAGACCTAATGTTCAAATGCCTGAGTCTACAGAGGACGTTCATTTCCATCATCATGCACACCACTGCAAAAGGTGCTAGGCAAGCTCTCCGTGAAGCTGAAGGACAGCTTGTGTCCAGTGGGAATAAAGCAGGACTCACTCCTTGGTGAGCCCAAGGCTAAGCACAATCAGGAGTTAAGAGTGGAGAGAGGGTTTATTCATCAGTGCAAATAAGGAAAGCTCTCAGCGTTTTGTCTCTCAAACAGGAAGTGATAGGTTCTCTTGGGAACACCCGTGAGTAGCCACACCGGAGAGACATGCCTCACAGGTGGAGGTGCACATAGTCTGGAATCATAATTTTTCATATGTGGCAGAGTAAAACTGGTGGATGAGAAGACCCATGTGCAAAGAACTTAGCATGATAATGGCAGCGATGACGTCATCCGGGAAAAGGACCACAGGCAGAACCAAACCTGAACAAAAGGAAATGGTGGGTGCCATTGAGAGAGTCATTTAGGGGATTTCTTCCCCTGTAAGCACAAGCCTTGCTCGTAGCAATTCCTGCCTGGTGGTCGCACTGTTGTCTCCGCTTCAGCCAGCATCTGTAGACAGCTGGATGCAGACCTCTTCCCTGAAGTGTGTGGCCGCGGGCTGCACTGTGTTAGAAAGCCCGGCCAGGAGCACTGGGGGATTCTGCTCATCTCTTGCAGCCTCAGGGCTGAATCCTCCTTCCTTTCAACACCTTAGCTTGTTGTTGGAGCAATTCACTGCCCTCTGTCATCTCTGTGGAGAGGATGATTCTGGTACCAGCCATTGACTGTCAACTGACATGGGAGAGCTACTGGGCACCAAATGCTTTGCCTTCTTGAGAGGCTGGGGACAGGCACGGGTATGGCATGGCCTGGTAGGCACAGACTCCGGAGGAAACGGAGCCAAGGTCTAAGGAAGAGCAGAGGTGAGAATCAGAGCAGAGACCGCACAGGCAGATGCCTGGTGACGTTTGGTGACCCTCAGGCAGCGCGGGCCACACAGAGGGCGTTTAGGTGGCGATGAACGGATCAGCGTGTGGATTTTCACACTGTCTGCAGCTCCTCATCTCCTGTATAGAAACATTATCTAGAATCACACTGTGCAGTGGGAACAGAGCAGGCTTTATTGTTTCTCTAGGCTTTGGTCTCATTTACAGGTAAACAAATATCCAGAAAGCTTGAGGGGACCTGCCAAGGTTGCCTCCAGCCCTGCTCCTCAGGGAGGCACAGAGCCTGCGACCCACATATTCAGACCCCCACCACGTTTCTGTCAGCGGCACCATATCTCTTTATTAAAACATATGTGAGATTTTATTGTTGCTTTTTATTATGTGTACACCTATATGTGAGTTTGAGGTCGGAGAAGGCATCTGATGCCCAGGAGCTGGAGTTGCAGGCAGTTTGCCAGCTGCCAAACATGGGTTCTGGGACTGAACTTGTGTCGTCTGCAAGAGCAGTGTGTGCTCCCAACTCCCGAGCCTCTCCGCAGCCCCACAGAAGCACATTAGTCACCCAGACAGTAACTGATTCACGGCAAACCGTTGAAAACGAGGATGTTGGAGGGCAACTAGGCAGCAGTAACACCAAGAGCAGACCGATCCTGAGAGTCACAGGACGGGGCTGATAATCGGCTCTGCAGGAAGCACAGAGCCAGAGGTCAGAGAGGAAACAGTGTCTTCTGGACATGACAGGACCGCTCGCCCGTGAACTCAGCAGCCATCATTGCCTGCTTGAGACCTGTACAAAATGAAGGCAGGCAACATTCTAGCTTGGCCGTCTAACTGAGGAGCCGAGGGAGAGGGAGAGTCATTGCTTCTTTTCGAGAGTGTGGCCCGGTAGGTCAACCATGCTCCAGTAGATGGCGCCACACCAGGTGACTAAGGGCAGGACAAATCAGAATCCGTGGGTGCAAATGATAAAAAAGAGGACAAGAAATTGGGGACATAGGGAGCTTGGATCAGTCTAGGAGGAGTAAGGGTGAGCGTGGCCAAAGTACACTGTATGAAATTCCCTCAGAATTAAAGGTTTAAAAAATCACGTAGGCAGTTCGTGACGAGACTGGCTTTCCGGATCCTGCTACTGCTGTTGCTCTACCAGAATTGCTCCAGGTTGACTGATTCACACGGTGGCTCCTTGTCTTCGTCGCCTCTCACGCCGCAGTGATCACAGTGATGTATCACTTAGTGAAGGGCCGTTCTGAGAAGTACGACCTCAGGCAGTTCAAGCAAAGAGCCGGCATCCCCATATTGAGAGCAACCAGTACACATGGCCTCCAGATCCAAGCAAGAGACACAGTAAAGACAGGCGTGCAGGAGGTGCCTGTGCACACGCAGTAGGCAAACACAGGCGTGCAGGAGGTGCCTGTGCACATGCAGTAGGTAAGCACAGGCGTGCAGGAGGTGCCTGTGCACACGCAGTAGGTAAACACAGGCGTGCAGGAGATCTCCTGTGCACACGCAGTAGGTAAACAAACACAGGCGTGCAGGAGGTGCCTGTGCACACGCAGTAGGTAAACACAGGCGTGCAGGAGGTGCCTGTGCACACGCAGTAGGTAATCACAGGCGTGCAGGAGGTTTCCTGTGCACGCGCAGTAGGTAAACACAGGCGTGCAGGAGGTTTCCTGTGCATGCGCACACTACTCCATGGTGCACCTTTCAGTGATGGCACGGGACAGTGAATCTGTGGCCGTTCTCGTCAGTGCTAAAGCCCAACGTTCTGTACTTCCTCCAGGCAGCACAACAGGTCTGTTTACACCGCATCCTCAGACAGTGAGTCATCTGCACCGGACGTTGCCATGGCTACAGTGTCAGTGGACTTTTCATCTCTATTATGTTCTCCAGGACTGCCGCCCTGCTTGTATTCCATGCTCGCTCTCCTGGGACATGTGACTGTATGCCACTTTTCTAGGAAGTGCACAGTGGAGGGAGCTTCCACGGGTGTGCCTTTTAGCTTTTAAAGATTTATTTTTAATTTTATATGTTTGCCTGCATGTGCAGCCGCGTTCTACTTGTGTGCAGTGCCCCTGGAGGCCAGAAGATGGCGTTGGATCACCTGGAGCTGGAGTCCTAGAGATTCTGAGCAGCCTTACGTGGGTGCTGGGAGTGGAACCCAGATCCTCTCTACAAGAGCAGCCAATGCTCTTAGCCACTGGGGCATCCCTGTAGCCCCTATTGGACCCCGAAGGCCCAAACCGGGACGCTGCACCCCCACAGGTACTCGCAGTCAGGGAATCGATGCAAATAGCAAGAGGGTTTATTGATCCAGCTAGCTGGGGCCGTCCCCACACGCAGGGAAGGGCGGCCCAGAAGAACACACAGTGAGCCTTTTTATGCACAGTTTAGACAGTTGCTGGGCACAAACCCAATTGGTACGAGTTGATTGGTCCCCGAACTGTTCTTTATCCTGATAGGTAGGGGCCAGTTAACCTTTAAACTGATTGGTGTTGGCGTAGAGCAAGGTCGCGGGCTCCTAAAACGAATACAAGCTCAAGGTTCTAGTCAACGTGGGTGGGGGAAACTCCTTAGCCCAAGGTTGTGGGCCGTCTACGGGAGGGGGAAACTCTCTAGCCCAAGGCCGTCTTGTTTGTCTTAGAAAATGTTTTCTTACAGAAGTTGTTTTTAAGCTTCTGCCTGCAACTTGGGCCTAGTGTCAAGGGTCTCAAAGGGTCTCAAACCCCACACCCCAGAGTGTGTGTCTTTCAATAAAGCTTTCCAGCCAGGCGTTGGACTCACAGCTTAAGTTCAATGTCCATGTTGTTGACCAGGAAAACCAGATGCTACAGAATGCCTAAACCTGTGCTGAGGTCAACACCATCAGCCATAAATGAATATTTAAAAAGTACGATTTGCTAAATTTCCATGAGGTTCCACGCAGTTTCTTTGGGTTTGCCATAGATTAGAAAGCACAAATCTGAGCTGTGAAAGAATGGGTCCTGGAATTGACTTAAGAACCATCAGTCTAAACCTTCAGCCCCCGCAAAAGACAACCTGGAGATGAGGTTCGGTGGCTTTATCTGGCAGTGGGGTCGGGGAAGGGCAACAGGCAACAGGGAAGAGCCAAGGGTGTGATCATGAGCAGGGCAGTGCGGAGGGCACCTGGGGCTCGCATCTGTGGATTCTTCAGGCAGTGTGGTCAAGAGCACCTCGGCTTTGTGCTGTAGGAGGGAGCAGATGCAGCTTTTATACCCCCCCAACATCACCCTCTGTTCTTCAAGTGCCAGCCCCCTGGCATCGCAGCCTGCAGGTGACAGCTGAGGTTGGCCAAGCCCAGCAGGTGGCGATGGATGGGATCTGCTGCTCTGAGGAAATGCTACTTCAGCCTTTGGGAGAGAATCAGATCCTTTGTATAGCACTGCATAGTTCTCACATCTTTAAACATCACCATGGCAACACACACAAAATAGGAGTCATTAAAATTCCATGAAACGTGGTGGACTATAGGGGACAGATTTGCATTTCTCTCTGATGTGACAGCTTTGCAGAAAATTGATTCTATAGGCCCTCACTCTGCATATGTGTCTGGTTAGCCCCCCACCCTCTCACTGGGTCTTGCATGATTGGAATACAATATTAGAGTCAGGAAATTAATATTGGTACAATGTAGTGGCTAGGTTTGGGTTTCATCAGATCTGCACACCTTTGTTGTCTGTGTGCACGTGTGTGTGTGTTACTCTGCATTTGTGTATGTGCATTTGTGTATCTATGTGGTGTGTGGTATGTGTGTGTGTGTTTGTGTCTGTATGTGGTGTGTGTGTATGTACATGTGTGTGTGTTTTATGTGT
This sequence comes from Cricetomys ansorgei, assembly GCA_026225945.1. Lineage (NCBI taxonomy): Eukaryota > Metazoa > Chordata > Mammalia > Rodentia > Nesomyidae > Cricetomys > Cricetomys ansorgei. The sequence continues at coordinate 599,656 of JAMJFZ010001005.1, forward strand.
GTGTGTGTGTATTTTTTGTGTGTTGTATGTGTGTGTGTGTGTGTGGTGTTCTATGTGATTTTATCCTGTGTGATTTTTGACTGCCATGATGAAGATACAGGGCAGTCCTGTCGAGGATGCCTGGATTCTTGCCCTTCCCAGTGGTTCTCAGTGTTTTGCCCACTGTTGCCCACTAGCCCTCCCTGGGAAGAGGGGATGAGTGCCTCCATCAGTTTGTAGGCAAGACTACAGGGAATTTTCATGATTAATGATTGACGCGGAGGGCCCAGCTCACTCTGGGTGGTACCACCTCGGGCAGGTGGTCCTGGGGTATCTGAGAAAGCAGGCTGAATAAGCTGTGGAGATTAAGTCAGTAAGCAGCATCCCTCCATGGTCTCTGCTTCAGCTCCTGCCTCCTGGTTTCTGACCTGGCTCCCTCAGTGATGGGGTTTGAGCCCTTTCTTCCCCCCAGTTGCTTTTGGTTAGTGTTTTATCGTGGTGACAAAGAAGCAAGCCGACAGATATGCTGTCCCTCAGTGCTGCCACCCCACCAGTGTGGGGCAAACAGACCCACTCAAGCAACCTTTGCAGTGGTTTATTTTGCTGCTCAGCTCAGCCCTCTGTGGTTAGTGTGCGTGTCAGCAGCTTGGCCCTTGTTCTGCCAGGCAGGATGCCATGACACAGCTCTGCTTAACCATTCACTCGCCACAGAAAGCACAGCTTGCTCCTATTTGGGGAGATTACAGACAAGGCTGCTAAGAACATTGTGTACAGGCTTTTGAGTGATGCAACTTCTATTTCTCTGTCATAAATGCTCATAAATGTTAGGTCACATGTCAAGAAACGTGCTTAGTTTTATGGAAAACTGCCACCCAGACTGGCTGCTCAGAGCTGCACTTACTTGGTAACATCGGGTGACCCAGCTCACCTTCCTCTCCAACACTGTTGTTGTTACTATTATTGTTGTATGTTTATGAATGTCTTGCCACATACATGTTCGCCACATATGTGCAGTGCCTGCACAGGCCTGAAGGGGGCACTGGATCCCCTGGAACTGGAATTACAGAAGGCCGCGTCACCATTTAGATGTGGGGAACTGAACTCAGGCCCTGTTTGAAAGCAGTAAGTTCTCTTAACAACTGAGCTGTCTCTCCAGCCCCATCTCCAGAGTTTTGAGTTAGTGTTGCTATGTCTAGGATCAGGGGCCATGGGCCAGGGAGTTACAGGAAGTCCCACAGATCCCAGGGCACTTAGCCGGCATCTCCTACAGTTCTTTCTTCTCTGTTTCAGGAGGCCTTCCCTTTCCTTGAGATAACAGCAGGTATGATAAATTGCAATGCAAACAAAAGTATTGCAAATGATTCTCTTCTTTTGGGTTGAGAATAAAAAGTCAGTCCTTAATAGGAGGATGGAAGAAGAGAGAAAATCAAAGACGAGAGAAACCAGAGGAAAGTACTAAAACTAGCCATTATTCACAAGATGAAGCAGACATCGGAGTTGTCTGCAAGACGGCCTAGCTGGCGTAAGAAGAACATTGTGATTCTGGGCTGCGATCTGCTTTGGTGATTTACCAGAACGATGCGATTCAGGTCGAGGGCACATTCGACTCCAGGTTTAGAAGTCATCGTAGACACTGCTGACGGTTTGGAAATGACATAACTGGCACCTGGGTAATTAAGCTGTTTCTGTAAATCCCCCCCAGAAGCCAAGCTCTGGCCTGGACCACAGCCATATGGATTGCATCTAAATAATATTTCAGTATGACTGTGTTGGTATGTTTGGGTCACAGCTTGCCCTACCCTGCCTTCCAAGGCAGGCACCTCGGTGTGAAACGGAAGCCTCCTACGGAGTCCAGTCAGCAGTTCACAGAACGACCACCAGAGGGGTGGCTATTTCTCTGAGGATAACGTTTATTCACAAACATCCTCTTGTGTTCAGATGAGTGTGGAGGTTCAGAAGGGCCAGAGGGAGCCGGCCATTAAATAACAGGCAGGTTAAGCAGAGCAGGTTTTAAAATAGCAAGACTTAAAATGAGTCAATGTTAATTGAATTCTGAGTAAGGGAGAGGTAGGGAGTAAATTGAATGAGTAAGCTTGGGGTTCTGGATACTTCTTTAATGATGAGAAGGGAATTATCATAGAGCTGGGTGTAGGTCTGGGGAGGGAGAGACAGCATCCCCTGTGGGAACAGTCAATACAAGTCATTTAGTTCGGCAGGAGAAACCTAAGCCTGGTGGGTTGCTGTTTGTATGTTTTTCCCCCTTAACTTTGTAAAATGCTATTAGCAAACCCCAGTGTTTAAAAACTTATAAAACATTACATGTGATCGGAAGGTAATTTTATGAGCAGTACAAACAAATTATCGCTTGAAATATGTAGGTCATTCCTATACACGCACAAACAACCCCAACTCAGTTTGGTTTGATTTGCTGTTTCCACGTATCCTGGGACGAAAGCCACGCATTCAGTGGGTGCTCACTTTGAATCTGGGCCAGTGTAGTCCCTGGTCGGACACTCAACCACCAGAGGAGATTCCTGCCGCACTGCAGAGTGCTCTGTTGCTCAGCTTATGGAAACCAATGTATTTTTGACTAGGATATTACCAATTTACAGTATGTAACTGTAACCCCACCGGATGTAACCCCATTGCAAGTCAAGAACAATTCATATATACATATAAACCCATTCATATGTGAATTAATGAATAAAAAAATACTGTTTGTAAATACATGACAGGAGCTGGGGATGTATGTAGCTCAGTGCTCACTTAGTATGCTCGCTTAGTATTTCAATGTCAGTTGAAATGTGAAGACTTCGCCTTTTAATATCTAGTATCAGATGGTCAATTGGGAGAATTGGTATCGATTGGTCTCCTACTAAGAGCTGGCAGGATTTTTTTCCTAGAAATAGTTTTTGCTGTTTCATCTCTGTATGGCCAACTTGAAATAAAAAGTTATTTATATTTAATTTTTTTCACTATTTTGATCATTTGGGATATTATTTCTTAAAACAAAGACAAGCTCATTGGCTGTGCTTGTGAACTGCTGGTCATGCCTTTCGCCTGTTTCTTGCATGGAGTGCACAGTTTTGCGCTGATTTCATTCTTTTTCAAATTTTTTTATTTTTGACTTAAAGTCTGCCTGTGTTGGGCTGGCACTTGTGCCCCCCGCCCCAGTCTCCTCAGCGCTGGGTTACGGGAGCAAGCCACCTCGGCTGTGTTCTTTCAGTGGATTCAAACCTTAACTGTACTGTTTCCTGCGTTTCCATTTGTTCTAGCTGTTGGCCTCGGGCTCCGTGCGTGTACTTACTGTGCTAATGAATTCAGAGGCCATTAGAGTCTCAGTGCGGTGGCTCGATTGCATCTGGTTTTAGGTAGTACTTTACTGTTGCAGCTCCTGCCACTGTTGCCAGAGCTAAGTCCACCCTGCTCTCAGACCATTCACTTGCTCATTGTAACTTCTGGCTTGGTCTTTTTCAAATGAAGTCAATTAAGTTTGCAATTCATTTTGGTGGAAGAAATCAGGAAACAACTCCCAACATACTGCGTTGTTATTTATGTTCGTAAAACAGCCATTAGGGTGGTTAAAGACCAACCCCGTTACATTTCTACAGTGAATACATTTGCATACATTGCATACACACTGCTAAATGCCACTGTGCACACCTGGGCCGGGGACCCTCTGTGAATGTCACTGTTTAATTGCTTCAAAATCAGGGAATGTCGCGGGCTCCACAGACACTGTTCAGGAAGGCCGCTCTCTGATGCCGATGGACACACTTAGGATTCCTTTGCTCTAGACTCTCAGATCGCTCTGCTTTGTTTTCCTGGAGATGTGCCCACAGTCACTGCTCAGACCCCATAGCTCCTGACGGATGGTGAAGTGGAGGGAGCCAGGCCTCATGCAAGAGGCTCACAGCGGGTTCACTGCAAAGTTCCTTGCCCCTGAGCACGAGCTGTGTGTCCCTGGTGTCCAGTCAACCTTTTTTTTTTTCCCCCTTTGCTTCAAAGAACTTCAAACTGGAGAACGCATCCCAGCTGTGACTGAGTGGACTGGTCCTGTAGCACCAAGGGATGCATGCAGATCACCAAGAGGTGCATCTTGATTTCCTGTTTTTAGAGTAGCAGAAAAGGCCTGTCAAGGAAAACTTCAGGGACGGAGAAAACATTCCAGATGAGCTGGGTCATTCACCTGCAGAAAGACCATGGCTAGGAAGCCAGGCTCACCTTAAGCCATGAGAAAGAGATGTGCAGGCTAGTTATTCCTTTAACAGAAGGCTGTACCTTTCCTTCCCAGAATTCCCCCTGTTGTGCAGTAGTTTACAGGGCACCACCTTGAAACTTTGTAAGTCTGTTTTCCCCTTTCTACCTCTTTCCCAGCGCGCTTTCCGGAACATTCCTGGCTTCCCAACTTTTAGGGCTTTCTTACTCTTTCTCTGAAACCCCTCCCTGCCACGTGGTCGTTATTCCAGCAAGTCTTTTAGCTTCCTGGAATGGAATGGCTCATTTCCTTCTCGTTTTCATTCTCCTTCCTCTTGAGATTGACAGCTTGTCTGCCCCAGAGGGTTCTCTTTTAAATGCTAATAAAATTGTCCTGAGCTTTGCTTTTGAGTCTATTCTTAATTTTTTTTTTTTAAATTAATGAAACTAAGAACCCTGAGAGGGCACCCTACTTTCCCTGGATCACCTCTAATCTCAACTCACAAGAGGCTGGTTGCCCCTGGTTAGGGCAGATAGACTTGACTCAGGAGAGGGGGATGGGTGGGCAGGGAAAACCCCAAAGGGTCCCACACAGCTGAGAAAGGTCTCTCTGTGTTGTACCTCTTGGGAGTGACTGACAGCCGATTAATCCTATCAGGAGTGCAGCTTTCTGGTGTCAGACCACTCTCTGCCTGCTGGTTCACTGGCGTCTACTCCAGAGCTTGGGGGCTGGCGCAGGAGATGTGCGTGGAGTCCACTCTTACAAGTGTGATGGGCCACCGGTCTTGCTATTTTATTTTATGTGCTTGAGTGCTTTGCCTGCAGGTATGTATGTGGACCATGGGAGTGCCTAGTGCCCACAGAGGTCAGCAGAGGGCGCCGGATACCCTGGAACTGGAGTTGCAGACAATTGTGAGCCACCAACTGGGTGGCGCGAACTGAACCTGGGTCCTCCACAAGAGCAACGAGCGGTCTGAACCGCTAAACCAGCTCTCTGGCGCCAGTTTATTTTAAAAATGAATTAAGAAGTGGCACACTGACTTGTTTTCCTCTCCTGTGAAAAACCTACTTTGCTCAGTCATGGCAAATCAGAGTCAGCTGAGGGGAGAGTGCTCTTCAAGGGTAAATGTTGCCGCAATTGCGCTGGTTGGATTTGGAAAGAAGTAATGTCACTAACATAATATTCGTCTAATGCAGGGTCCCAGGTCACACCCCACATGGTGATGGAGGGGTCTGCGGAAGCCAGGCTCCGCCAAGGATTTATATACCCAAGGTTCAGGGACCTAGCTTGGCCCAGGAGGGACACTATGCCTTCTCATCATTGACCCAGGTCTCAGGGTCCAACCCATGCAAGCAGGGAATGGTTTCAGTTCACTGTCTTGCTTGAGGCCGACTCTGCACCTGAAACATCTACAGGCTTCTGCATTCTGAATCTTGGAATCACAGCTTTTCCGTGGGTAGGTAGGTCTGGGATAGCCCTCCTAGAGCATGCTGCTAGCCAGGGGAAGATCTCATGTCCTCCGTCAGCCTCAGACTCAAGCTATTTTGAAGGTGGGAAATAATAAGGTTGCAAATGATGGTCTGGGTATCAGCACCTGTACCCCGTGACAGTGCGAATTCAAAGCACTTGGCTCACTGGGCAAAGTGTCCGCAGCACAAGCCCGGGGACCTGAGTCCAGACCCCCGGCACTAACATAAAGAGACAAGCATGGTGGATTAATCTGTAATCCACATGCCAGGAGAAAGACAGGCGGATCCTCGGAGCTCGCTGGCTGCCAGTGTGGCTAACCTCTGCTCAATGAAAGACCCTGCCTCAAAGGATAATGTGGCGGGCAAGAGCAGAAAACATCTGATATGAACCTCTGCGCTCCACATACATGTGCAATACATGTATGAACACATAAGCGTAGCCCTTCTGAATGGCTACTACTGTCCCTTTGCAATTTAGCCAGTGGGGCTCTCCAGCAATGGAAACCGATACCATGCATTTTCCAAAATGTCAGGATAAGTGCTTTGCCAAAGGTAGGGTATCAGTAAATTTTTGACACACGGAAGTTGTTGTAGTACACCTCCCACATGCACACATGTTCACGTGTGCACATATCTATAGTGCTAGGACCTTGATACAGCTTTAAAAAAATCACCTCAAGGGCAAGTGGGGGCATTTCTCTACGCTCTTCATGGGCTACCAGGCCACAGTGCAGAGGGAGACATGGACTCTTGGAGTGTTACGTTCATGCTTCAGGAGGGTCATGTTCTCCAGTGGAATTGAGATTATAAAACACGAATTTGCACACAAGGTATCCTGTTGTCTTGTCAAAAGCCCAGCATTATGTTTTTCTTGGTCACACTTGATCTTTACAGATGCTCCTGGAAGCCACGGTGCCAAAAGCTAGTTACCTGTGAATCAGGCCTGGGATTTATTTTGGGGGATTTTCTTCTACCTCAGTATGCTCACTGAAGCTGGAAAGTGTTCCCACAGGGGCTTGTGGAAGTTGCCTCGGAGAGCAGGACCCAGTCAAGATCACCTTCAGAAAAATGAAGGCAGCCTGACCTGCAGGAAAAACACCTTCCTTCCACAGGGCGAATAAACAGAGGACTGTGGAGCTTCCCAGGGGGCCTCGGGGAACGAGAAAACCCAATGCAATTAGCTAAATGGATATGAGGCTCGGGATTGGCAATGCTCAGAAAGCTTTCCTATACCTGATCTCATCGGTTCTCAGCACCATCCCTACCGGCTTCATCCTCGTTGCCAACCAGTACATGGCAACAGAAAGATGTGCGTTAAAGAAGCAGATGGCTCACCTATGCTACAAAGACGACTCAAGGCCCTCTCGCCAAGAACCAGTCCTTATGATTACATGGGGTGCAGTGGGCTGGAGTGAGGCCGGAGACATATCATGGATGACCTCTGTAGTCATTACGACCCCTCTTTAAGTGTCTCAAGACTCAGGACCTTGCCCAGATCCAAGGCTTCTCATGTCTGTAGCTCACCATCACCTGTGGGTCTCCCGTTCCCACACTGCCTGGCCTGTCTCTTCTCTCACTGCTGCGTCGGGTGGCGTCACATGGTTTGGAAGTGACGTGGAAACAGACAGTTTGGTGACACCATACTGAGGAAGTCATCGGGAAAGGAGGAACACATGTTCTTAAGGACAACCCCTACCCTCACCCTCATCCCTCTCACTCCTCCCACCCCTTCTTCCATCCCCAACCTCACCCTCACCTTCACCGCACTCCCCCAGTCCTACCCTGCCACTGCCCAGCCCAGTCCATCATCCCCCCAGAGAAGGAGCCTGCAGTAGACCAATGAGCTCCAAAGTTTGATGATTCAGGGTCCAGAAAGGCTCAATATCTTTCCTATATCATCTCGACTATTTTATTTGACTTCATTTTGTTTCAATAATAATAAAAATGTTAAAGTCTATTGACTGAATGGATTCATCACCTTTCCTCCATTGGGTCTTTGTTCAGTAAACATAGGACACTCACTGTGTGCTAAGGAGCACCACTGTGTACTGAGGAGCACCCACTGTGTGTTAAGAACCACTCAGTATATGTTAAGGAGCACTCACTGTGCTGAGGAGCACTCACTCTGTACTAAGGAGCACTCACTCTGCTGAGGAGCACACACTGTACTAAGGAGCACTCACTCTGTACCAAGGAGCACTCACTCTGTGCTGAGGAGCACTCACTCTGTACTAAGGAGTACTCACTCTGTACTATGGAGCACTCACTCTGCTGAGTAGCACACACTGTACTAAGGAGCACTCACTCTGCTGAGGAGCACACACTGTACTAAGGAGCACTCACTCTGTACTAAGGAGCACTCACTCTGTACCAAGGAGCACTCACTCTGTACTAAGGAGCACTCACTCTGTACCAAGGAGCACTCACTCTGCTGAGGAGTACGCACTGTACTAAGGAGCACTCACTATTTGCTGGGCATCATTTTAGACACGGGAGATGCCATCCACAGGTGAGGCAGAGACTGTCCCAGGATTTATCAGACTAGTAATCCCATTGGGCATCTGATCACAGCTGGTGGTTCTGGAAAGACGAAGGCTTCCATGGTGTTGTTAAGTGAGAGCTGAGTCAGGGAGGCGTTTGCTGAGTTTGAGAGGCCAAGGCTGTGCTCTGGATGAAGGGGCCAGCTTTGCAGCCACAGGAGGGTCTGTGATGACCTCACGTGAGGAGGAAGCAGACTGTGTTCTTAAATGAAGGTCATGACAGCTCTGTGTTGGGGGAGGGGGGCAGGCTGAGCTGGGCGGAGGGGCTGAGCACACGTTCTATAGGAGGTTTTAGGCTGTGGTAAAGTATTCATACCATGGCAGCAGGCTGAAAGAGGAATTCAACTGAGTGTCAAGGCCCAAAGTCTGTATTTTTGGAAGGATGGGATTCTCATCTGTGAAGAGGGGCAGGTGAAAGAGTTTTATGGGCTCAGTTTCTTTCCGTTTTATCGAAGAACGGCGCGCCTTGCTGCACCGGTGAAAAAGCTGTGGGCAAGCGTGCTGACGGCGCAGAAGGCCCAGGCTTATGGATGGCTGAGCGAGGCTGGGGCTTTAAAGACTTTGTCCATCTGCTCTGCCTGACTCACTGGGTGCCCTTTGTCTTCTCTTCGTGTTATAGTGCAGTGTGGCTGCTGGGACCCTCCTCCAGCACCTCAAGTTTAGGTCCTAAAATGGACTCAGAGTAAGAACTTGACCCTGAAAGATGTTTCTTGTCCTTGGGATTGTTGCTCACGCCGTAACGGCCCTCACTTCTGGCTGGGGAGGCCTGGAAAGTCAGTGTGTAAGCAACCAGCCCCTGAAGACAGAGGAACACTAAGACACATAGTCCTTTGGACCAGTCCGTGACCACCACAGTCACGCAGAGCTTGAGGTGCCTTTGTTATCCACAGAGAGTGTCAGGACCCAAAGTTCTTCTTTCTCATAAGAAGAAGAGCTTAGTGATTAAATTAGACCGCATCCTGTGTCTTCTCCATCCCTCAATGCACGAGAAATGTGGAGGACAATGGCTGAGAATGGGATGCTCAAGGGATGATTTCTTCCCTCTAGAGCAGTGGTCCTCAACCCCCTGATGCTGCGGCCCTGTAACACAGTTCCTCGTGCTGTGGAGACCCTCAACCACAAAATTACTTTCGTTGCTACTTCATAACTGTATTTTTGCTACTGTTATGAGCCATAATGTAAATACCAGATATACAGATGGTCTTAGGTGACCCCTGTGAAAGGGTCATTCAACCACCGAAGGGTTCATGACCTGCAGGTTGAGGACCACTGTTCTAAAGGCTTATATCCAGGATGCAGAGAAGCAATGCCTGAAGACCGTGAGGGAATCTGAACTTGGCGCTGAGACGGATTGTGATAACAGGCAGCAGTGTAGTGGTCGAAGGGCTCATCCCAGAACCCGTGAAACTCTGGGCCCACCACCCAGCTGCGGTGGGAGCTCGGGATGGTTCCTGAATTCCCCCAAGCTTCACACATGGACCAGTACCTGCTTCCTAGGCTGGTGTATGGACTGAATGATCAGTAAATGGGCTGATACATGCAAGACGTTTGGAAGGGTATGTACAAACTCTACTACCTATGTCAACTATTATTGTTATTCTATACAAAAATAGTTATTCTATATAATAATATTCTATACAATAATAGGTGGGACGTGAGGTAAAACACAACACGCTTAGAGCTATAACAGGAAGACCTTTGATTTTGAAGGAAAGGCAGGTTTAACAGGGTGTGTGATTTTAGGTAGCTGACCAGTTGGCTTTCCACTAAGCAGTACCAAATGCTCCTGAGAAGTTTTGTAGTTTGATATAGTGTAGCCCCGAGTTCTTGACTTCTTAGGGCTTCTTTTTGGTCCTCGGGAGGGGACCTAGGGCCTTGCTCATGGCAAGGACAGGATCTCTACGCTGAGCTGTGTGCCCAGGGCCACATACCACTCATTTTCTACTTAACACTGTGGCCTTTCCTCTGTGTCTTGTGACTGAGAGTTTTTGCTGTGGAGGTGTGGACAACAGTGGCAGGAAGTGTATGTCATGCAGGGACGGGATTAGTTGACCAGCTGCCACAGTTAGTGACTACCACTTGAGCCTGTGGGGAAACTGAGAGAAGGTGGGAGTGCGCATCTCATAATGGGGCCGGAGTATTATACCCCACTCCCAGCCATAATGGGGCTGGAGTAGTTACACCCCACTCCCAGCTTCTGCGGTTGAGGCGGGACCCTCGGTTGTTAATTCCTTATTATACCCCATTCCCAGCTGCCACGGTTGAGACAGGGCCCTGGGTTGTTGATTCCTTAGCTTTACATGTGGGCAGAGTGGATGTCAAAGTCTTTGGGAAACTGTAGAGGTCAGGGACAGGTTGTCACTGTGGAGGCTGGAGGATCCCTGACTGCATTGCGGTCTGTCTGCCTCTAACAGGCAGTGTTGGGGGAAGTTTATTTTTAGTTATGTTTGAAATTGTTTTATGAACTGTTGGGTGAAGGGCTGCCTAGGTCTAGGGTATTCTGTATTGTCTGCAGGTGTTGGGTTTCTGTCCGGGATGTTTGATTGCTTATGATCTGCCCCTGAGGAGTTCTGAACCAATAAAAACACCTGAGCTGAGAGCTCTGGGTCCCACTGTCGATCGAGCAGGGTGTTAGCCAGGCTGGTGGTTCCCTCTGCTGAGGTCTGGCAAGGTTTGGACCAATGAACATGCCTCCATATCTCCTTTGAGCTGACAGAAGTAGTACAGGACTTCAAGGCAGGAGCTCCTTCTGTGGTACACACTGAAGTATGATGGAACACTCCTGAGATGCGCATGTCTGTGTTCACCATAGACCACGAGTTCCTCAGAGTAAGAGTGCATCAGATGGGGCTAATTCGATCAGCACAGACCCCTGCCCAGTGCTGCACACAGATAGAAGCTACACAGTATGTAAATAGCTCCTGTCTTGTGTTTAGATGCTGTCACTCTATAGGATCAGAATAACTTGTTTCATATCACAGAGCTTGGTCCGGTAGTTATCATCAGGATGAATTTATGGCTTTGATACAGCTTTCTGGCGGTGGGAGATAAGTGGAGACCCAGGAGCTCAGGGCTGACCCGCACCTCACCAAGACAAGTGGAGATTTGGAAGATCCTTATGGTTTTGTTAGAGTGGTCAGCTCAGTTAGAAACACCAGTTCTTCAAGTCCTAGAACCGGAGTCACATTTTAGATCTAGATTTTTCCCTCTGTCTCCTTCAAAGCGGAATGATCTAAATGCGTGTAGAAGAGAGGCTACCTGTGGATCCATCAGGGGTGTGAGGGATGAGGGGAGTGGGGCTTCAGGAAAGGCCTTGCATTCCATCAAGTCCAGTGGAATGGACCACTCTCCTCTGTAGGAGTACACTGCTGTGGTGGCTCACCAAGGAAGACACGGAGACATATCCATTCATGCAAACCCTGCCAGTCCTCAGTAGAGGGAAGCACTGTCAGGTCAGGCCCCATAGGACAGTGGAGCCCTGAGTATCTGAGCTCAGGTGGCTTTATTGATAGAGAACTCCTCAGGTGTTCTACTGATAGCACGTGCAGATCATGAGCAATCAAACACCCCCCCCCCCCCCCCCCCGCAGAGATCCAACCCCTGCAGACAAAACACCAAAACCTAGGCAGACCTTTCCCTTTCCCAGCAGTGCACAGAAACATTATTTTATACATAACTAAAAATAAACTTCCACGACACTCCTCCCTCTGGCTCCTCACCCCAGTGCAGTGTTTGTTTCCCTGTGTTTCATGTGAGTGACTCAAATGCCTGGAAGCCATTCGGATTATCCGTGGGTATTTTTCTTCCATCTGGCCTGAAGGTGGGTGATTAGAGTGGAGACGGGTGCTGGGCTCCTCCCTCCTGCTCTGACCGTCCTATACCAGGGGGATATAGGTGCGGTAAATAACAAAGATTATTCCATTTCTGCTCACTTTACATGCCCTTCAAGGAGGATGGCACTCATGGCTTCTCAGGGGAAGGGGGGCGCACTTGCTACAGGTAAAGTGCGGGCGGGACGGTCCAGAAGCTGCAGGACCCTGACACTGAGGCGGTCCTCTTCCTTGCCTCTGCCGCGCTGCACGTGCTGCGCATGCGCACTGAATGCACACCAAATGCATGCTTAAAGTGGAGAGACCCGAGCTAACTTGCTGGAAGAACCACAGGACCATTAACAAATGTCTTTCGAGAGACATTGTCAATTTATCCAAGCTAACCAGAATGGCCCAAACATGGGAAATTCATCAAATTTTTATTGATACTTTTAAATGAATTTGCAGAATTTGTAATTTTTCTCCCATTTCCTGGTTGGGTCGGATAATTTTCTGTGTGCTCTTGGAAAAGGCTTCGTCAGTTTGCAGCTCTCCTTATTGGGCACTGGTGTGTAAGTTGGCCAGACCGTCCGGAGTCCCGAGAACCACTGGGCTGTGACGGAGACTGCCCACAGTCCCAGCTCACTGGTGCTTGGCCCTGTCTAAAGAGAGGGTAGGAGAAGGGAAGACAGGCAGGGAAGAAGGCAGGGGACTCTATGCATTGTAGAACATTTCAGTAGAGATTATGCATGTAATGAGACTATAGCCAAGGGGAAGGAATGTCTTCCTGTTCTGCCCTGTGAACTCCACTCTGCTGGACACATCTCACCTTATGCGCAGCCTGGACACCCAGGCATCCTCAGACTCTGGTCTTTAAATGTTTCTAAAGTGAGTGAATTGGAAATGAAATCTTTCTATGCAGATGCTGCGGCTCCTGCCCCCATACTGGCTGGCCCCTGCTGGCTTTAACAAGCACCCACATCGACTCCAGAGGGGATTCACGTCTCTCATTTATTTCCCCTGTTGACTGGCCAGGATCCTCATGGTACCTGACCCCAACCACCCAGTCAACCCAGGCAGGCTGACTTGTTCATGGACACAGGTATGGAGGCTGTTTATGCCCAGCATGAATGAGCCAGTTAAAAATAGGCTGGGGTTAATGCGTCACGTTCCATTCCAAAAAATCATTGATGACTTAGTCCCCAAGTATTCCTAAGGCATCTTTGAAGCTGCAAGGAGAGATACACAAGTAATTAAGCTCACTTAGAAAGGATAAAAAGTTAGAAGTGCCATCAAGTACGGAGAGAAACCAGCCTGATATTAGTTGAAGCTAATTTTAGCAGTAGGCTCCCAGGCAATCAGAACTTCAATGTAGGGAGGAACTGAACCCCAACACCTAGGAGAAGGCACCTGGGTTCACCCGAGGTGAGCGCTCTCCTTGCATCCCAGGACTTTGCTGGGATTTAAAAAGGAATGCCGACAGTGGTGACTTTTTAAAGCTTTACCACTCTTCAGATGCCCTGGAAAGGGCCTGGCTGGTTGGGAAGGAGAATTCAAATGCTTTGCGGCTGGACCTTCTGAGCCATGTCTTCCCCACACCAGAGGCGAGGGCGCGAATCTCACAGCAGGAAACTCATCATGGCCCCTTCGTCTCGGGCTAGGGTGGTTTATATCTCAAGTTTTTAAGGATTCATCATGTGCTTTTTCTTCAGAAGTGAATTGTCATGTCTCTGCTTCTGCTGCCTGGTCTTCATAGTCTCTCTGCTCGCCTGACTAGGGACGGCTGCCCTAGTGCCGTCTCTAGACCAAACCCTGTGGAATGTCTCCCGTGACCCGATGGGAGCCTTTTCTGTGATGTGTTCTTCTCTAGTCTTATCGGTGACAAGAGCCAAGCTTTCGGAGACACCCTCAGAACGAGGCATCACTCCGACGACACGGCCAGTGTTGGCACTCCTCGGCTTCGACCAAGGTGTTCCTCCTCATTAATGTCTAGAGAATTTGATTACTAAAATTCTGCTGAGTGCAGCGGCATCACGGATGATCGACACTGGGTAGCCTGACTTCAATGGCTGACAATTTGATGAAAGCAATAAATCGAATCTGGCCCAGGGCCACGAATGCAGCAGATATAGAAGCCAGATGTCAAATGTCAACTTTCATTTAAGATTGGCGAAGCGTTGAAACAACAGAGCATCTTACCTGCAGAGGAGGCAGGCCCAGCTAGCAGAGGACAGAAGAGAACGATCCCAGGGTAACGACACATGCCAACAGCTAATAACCGCCAGAGCATATGGGAATTAATGATATTCAGAACTTGATGAATACCAAGATTTTTCAGCTTAAAATAATCTTCCTGCTGATGTGCAGTCACTGGAGGGTTCCCAAAATGCCACAGAGAAAAATTAGATGCAAGTAGAAAAAAAAATCTAAAAGCCCCGAGATTCAGCTTTTAGTGCATGGAAAAATGACGGTTCAATGTGCTCTGAAGAGCAGAGGAGCCGTGAGCCCAGGCCCCGCCTCACCAGTGCCAACTGCCCTTGGAAAATCTCCTGTCTATGAGTTCTGACTCGTGAGGAGATTTGCTAATTTTATGGATATTCTGTGCATTTGACAAAGCCCTGGGAACCTTTTACAGGAGAGTTTTAACTCCAGAGCGTTGAGTTTTATCACAGACCACCAAAAAGGCTTTCAGCAGCTTCCCGACCGACAGCTCTAAACCTGGCGCCAGGGATAGGCGGACAGAGAAACAGCCAGAAGGAAGGAAGCTGTCTCTAACCACTCCACCTATCAGGTCCAAAGGGAACCCCCAAATGACAGTCTTGGCTCAGCCCTAGCTGGTCTACAGAAGGATTGCTGACGCTTGCTCCCATCAGTCCTAAGCAACCTGTGAATTGTCCGGGAAGAGCCACTTCTCCATTGGCATTACCTATGGTGCATACCCAAACTGGCTGACCGGCAAACCCGCTCCCTCACTAGCCTAAACTCTTGGGCGATTCCAGCTTCCCGGATTCCCTCCCTCAGCCTGCAGGGACTGGCTTTTTCTTCATAACTGTGAGGTGTTTTCCTACTCTCAGTCCTCTCTCTGCTCCTGAGAGAGAGAGCTCTGGCTGGTCTGCTATTCCCTTTCTGCAACAGGGAGGTGGCCAGGGCTTTGAACTTTTTCAAAGGCCTCTGGCTATTATTTCTCTCATATCTGTAATAAAAACCTTCTTCAGCCCATGGCTGGTCAGTTTGGTGGCTGTTCTGTGTTCTTGCTTACACTTCCCATTAGTTAGCATCTTTCTCCTAGGAATAGGAGTTACCCTGGGCAAGAAGTTTAGTATAACCCCAGTTCCCAGTGCTGTGAGATTTCTCCGACGACAAAGATCTTCAGCTTAAAAAATAAGAAGGTCTGAGCGGCTGCACTCTAACAGGGATGTATCTGGTTCCCTGGTACTCATTTGCTCTAATTGAATCAGAGCTCCGGAATCCTTGAACTCCGTCTCCCATTTAACCTCAAGACCTTATTGGCAAGTGAGACACTTCTAGAAGGAGGAAAAACCCAGAAAGCTTTTAGTCGACGGTGAATTCAGGAGTGAGAGGCCCTCTTTAAAGAGCTCCGGGGCCTGCAGAAACCACAGGAGAGCTGGGAGGTCATCAGCCAATTTTTGAATTATTAACACATGTTTAACAATTAAAGAAAGCCATATTGATAGGCTATCGAGGCAGTTAATTATTTAGCTGTACAAAGTACAGAGTGGAAAATAAAATATTAAGTGTAGAAGGGATGGATCTCGATCTGGAAAGGCAGGTAGGCACGAAATTCCAGTCATAAAACTTCATTTGCCTGAGATAAAAAATCAAATCCGATTGCAATTCCTGCTTTAGCTTGGCTGGCACAACATCAAATCCCGAAGAGCATAGTTTCTTCCAGTGCAGAGAGCTGGGAGGTCCCACGTCCCTCAGCGATGGTGACAGGGTTAGGGCTGAGCGGGCAGGCCTTGCAGAAACAAGACCCTGTTCACACCGAGACAACCCCACCCCCCTTGAAGTACATCTAGGATCTAGGGCTCCGTCCAAAGTCATTACCACCGAAGAGCTGGCTCAAGTCTTGGGAACATTTTTGCTTTCCAGAATAGGGCAATTAGCTAGTAACACTGTAGTGCGTATGGGAAATATGGAAAGGAGAGCGACTCTCGTTTCAGCCCTGCGATGAGAAGAGTCTTCATTAAAGAGCTTGTAAGCAGCAGTTGGGATCAGTGCACCTGACCGGCTGGCTGTGACGACGAACCACCGTGGCTTTGCAAGACTGAAAGTCTCAAGGAACATTCCAAAATGTCTACATGGTCATGACAGTTGAACTACAAAGAGAACTGCTTCAATCCCTAAGTCTGGGGTCATCTGCGATCCCTTCCTCCCTCTACTAAGATTCTCCCTGACTGAGAGGGATTTACTTTGTGGCTCTGAGGAAACAGTAAAGAGAATTCTCACAGTAACATGTGTGGGACTTGCTTCCTTGCTCTTTTCACCAGCACTGGGCTATTTGACCTTTTAAAAACTAGTGCCCACATGCCAGGCATGGACCTAGGGCTGAGTGCACGGGAAATGCTCAGTAGTCAGGCAGACACAACCCAGTGAAGGTGCGCTCTCGCTGTGGAGATTGTCCCCGGTGCCGCAGTGGGGACACCCTGCCTACTTCCCCGTGCCCAGAGCATCGGTTTTCAGTGCTGCTCTCAGTTGTCGCTGAATGCAAAGTGCCTTCTATTCCCGGCTCCCCAGCATAAGTGTTCTGCAAGACTGCTGGCCGTCCGCAATGTCCTGGAGCAGAGAGGAAGGCCACAGAGCGGAGCTTTGATCGTAGGAAGGGGAAGCAGTGTTTATAGAGAGCGGTTCTCTTTAGAAATGCATACAGCGCTCTCTTTTCTCCTGCACGTGATTCTGTGGGTGTGCAGAAGACTCTGCTGGAATGCACTTGCAGACATTCTTGCTATGAAACCATGTAAGCGTTTCTGAGGGAAAACGAAGGATTTTGTTAACTGTGCCTCAAACGTAACAGGGGTTGAGGAGCAGCTGAGGTTAGGTGCAGGCATTTGGAAACTGTTTTGCATGCTACCCACCAGAGAAGGCTACTCGGACACCGGTTCAAACCAATAGGAAGTCTTTATTAGCCAGCCAGTGAACATACTGGGTGTTCAGGATCCCAGCGCAGTCCTGAGTCTTCCTTGGGGTGAGATTTTAAGCACAAAAACTACATTTTGGGTTGACATAGGTCAGTTAGCAAGAGCAGTTAGCCAGATGTGGAAGTACAGAAGCCCCAAAGCAAGGAGAGTTCATTTAGAGACTTCCCCAGAACTCTGGTGGATTAGGCCTTCGTTCTCCTTTCCAGCAGGTGATCTGTCCCTGTGCTGCGTTTCAAGGCCTGAATGGTATGTCCGTCAGTCAGGTGTGCTAAGGTCTGGGGGCCTCTTACAGCTGTTCCTCTGGAAGTATCACCCTTGCCAAAAGAGAATCTGCTCCTCAGAAGAAAACCAGAGGCATGGGGGTCCTGAGACCCCACACATGAAATTGCCACATGTGACCAGCAGAGGCTGCTATAGGGCAGACGTGTGGCATGGTGGTGGTGGTAGGCAGGCTCTGAGTATGTTTCAAATTTTCTGAAAGTTGAGCCAAGAAGGAAGGCTTCTGCTGATCCGCATAGCAGCCATACGTGGAGTTCCTTCTCTGGCTCAGGAAAATTCCCCTTTGACCCTACAGAACTTGCCTCCTGCCTCACCTGACCAACCTGTGAACTTCCGAGGTCCTTGCACAACTGGGCAGACCCAGTCTGATTTGAGCATTAACTTGTACATCTCCCTGTGTTCTAGAATGTGCTTCCATTCAGAAAAATATGGTCTATAGCCTTAAACAAGGAAAAATGCATCAGTGCATTTTTCTGTATTTACACTGTATTCACACTGACAGGCTCTGTGAGAAGCTTCTATAGTCTCAATTTCCTACTCGGGTCAAGTCTGGGCTCTGATTGCACACATCACCTTGGAGACCGTAATTTCAGCAGGGCCAAGGTCACGTTTGGATGACAAGATGGCCCACCTCGTCCTCAAAACTACGATGGGGGCTGGGGAGATGGCACATCAGCTAAGAATGCTTATCTCTGTGCTCGGAGACCTGAGTTTGGCTCCCAGCGCCGATGTCAAGTGAGTCACCACCACCTGTAGCTCCAGTCTCAGGAGGTCTGACACCATCTTCTGGCCACATCCTTGGTGAGCACCGCACTTCCTTGGTGAGCACCGCACTTCCTTGGTGAGCACCGCACTTCCTTGGTGAGCACCACACTTCTGTGGATCCCCCCACCCCAGTAAAATCTAAAAGGAAAAACAACTGTGATGTGTAGTGAAAATATTTAAAAGTGAACACACACATGTAAACTCTGACCTCCACCTTGGTGAGGTA
The DNA here is from genome assembly GCA_026225945.1 of Cricetomys ansorgei. Lineage (NCBI taxonomy): Eukaryota > Metazoa > Chordata > Mammalia > Rodentia > Nesomyidae > Cricetomys > Cricetomys ansorgei. The sequence goes on from JAMJFZ010001005.1 coordinate 618,080, forward strand.
ACCCTCCGATGGGTCAGGAGCCTGTTCAGATTGGCCAAGCGAATCATCAAGCCAGCCAGGAGACCCCTAAATCACCTGCTCTGCAGTCAGCCAATCCCTCTGTGGCTTCCCGAGGAGGACTTGCTCCTTTGTTTATTCTGGAAGTGCTGTACCAGCCTCCTCCCTGGAGCCGTTCTGAACTCACCAGGGGCTGACAAAAATTAAACTTCGTGAAGGCAAAAGTTAATTAAATTTCTTCTTTCATGCCCAAAATGGTTATGTGAAGATATTAGACAGTGAGTTACAGTTTTCTTTTTGTCTCCCAACAACATCTATCTGAACACCCTCTGCTTTTAATTAGACCGTCACATGTCAACATCCGCTTCTAATGTTTTAACAGGAAGATGTTGTAGGTTGATTAATATTGCCATTATTCTGGCGTTTACTGAAAAGTGTGCTGGAAGAGAGTATTTGTCCCAGCCTCACCAGAAGTACGAATAATAACTGTAGAAACCTAGTGGGCTGCTGTGACCAAAGTTCATGGCCCTCCAGAGCTCGTGTTGGAGCCCATTCCCTTAGGGCCATGGCCAGTAACTTGACTACCCTATGACTAGCAGGTCACTCATGAGAGTGGTCCTTATAGAAGAGGCCTGAGAGGCTCTTGTTGACTCCCGTAACACGTGCGAACACATGGAAGGCCACTTCTAAGGGCCTCATTGACGCACGATTCGCTGCCGTCTTAACAGTGTATGTATACGCACGTGCGCCCATGTGTAGCTGTGCTGCCAACCACCCAGCACCCCTTAGCCCCTGTTACTGTCTTGATCTTAGACTTTCCAGCCACGGATCCATGCTCTGAGCAGTATGTTCTGTTTAATTTTTCTTACACCATTTGGAACTGTTTCTTTGTGTCATAAAAAAAGAAGGATTTGAGACAGGGATGGGGTGCATAGTGTGACTTTATCAGAACAAGGGCCCAAGAGATAGAGCTGGATGTTCAGGGCATTTTCCCAAGTCACCTAACACTGTGGCAAGTTAGCTGGAGTGTTCACAGTGCATGCTGAGAATCCTACTGGCCCATCTTCTGAGTTTCAACAAAGATGCTAACACAAGATATTTTGTTGGATACATCTGAAGCTAGGTCTTCCTTCCTCTGGGTCTTATTGTCCTAGCTGAGGGTAAAGAAAATTCTTGTGCACAGTGAAGCCACAAGCCCTTCAGGAGCTCACAGCTTATCCCGCCCATTCTCCTTCCACCCTGATGCAGCCCTGCTGTGCACTGCCCAGTGACTTAGGTTGGTATTCACCAGGATGCCGCTGGGGCATCATGTGGGAGCAGTGGAGGCAGGGTGACGAAACAGACCTTACAGTAGGCATGTGGTCCCTTTTGGTCTGAATATGGGGACAGATCAAAGGGCACACATGTGGCTTAATCTACCCTGAATTAGTTACATAGGTTGATAAATTATTATTTGCCTTACAGCATGAACCAACCACTATTGTTTTTATGGCTAACTAAATCAGCCTGGAGGGACCTATGTCTTGAGTCTGAAAACGTGGGAGTCATTACCTGGCAAGCTGAACTTGGGAAAGCCAAGTGTTTGCCCCAGGAGAGCTGAGCACAGTGCAGATGTGGCTCTGCTTTCGTTTCCTGGATGCTCAGGGTACAGAGGACGATGGCCTCCGTCATCCAGGCAGCATCAACAAATCCCACTCACAGAACATCCACATTTGTGATGTGCACACGCAAGTCTCCTTCTCCAAGACTGAGAAATGTTTCTGGCTTCCGTTCCCCTCTATCCCGCTTCTCTCTAGAACATGCGTCAGGGCAGAGTGTGGTGCCCGTGGTCTCCAGGCTGGGGACCCTGGTGGGCACTGCAGCTTTCAGTCTTGGGCAAGTTGGCAGGGAATCCTCTCCAACATGTCTGAATCATGACTTCCTGGTTTGCAAAACCCTAATTTTGTTTTCCAGTTTTTCTAAAAATTTGGGAGTTTAAAAAAATCTTTTTCCTTCCTTTTGTTCCCTCCCTCCCTCCTTCCTTCTTTCTCCCTCCCCTCCCTTTTTCCTTCTTCCTTCCCTTCCCTTCCCTTCCCTTCCCTTCCCTTCCCTTCCCTTCCCTTCCCTTCCCTTCCCTTCCCTTCCCTTCCCTTCCCTTCCCTTCCCTTCCCTTCCCTTCCCTTCCCTTCCCTCAACACAGTGTCTTTCTATGTAGCTCTGGCTGTCCTGGAATTTGGCTTTTTTCTTTTAACATGGTCTCAGTCTCATTCATGGTCCTGACCAGCCTTGGGTTCCAGCTCCAGCCTCCCGAGGTTAGGGTTATAGATATCTGCACCACGCCCAGACCAAGGCATTGTTTTTGTTTCTTAAAATGTGTGTGCCTGGGTTCAAATCCAGGAGTTTGTACATATTAATCAAGTGCTCTATCACTGAGTTAAGTCTCAGGCCCTAATTTTTTTAAATTAATGTATGTGTGTATGTGTGTGTGTGTGTGTGTGTATCTGTGTATGTGTGTATCTGTGTGTGTATCTGTCTGTGTGTATGTGTGTGTGTATCTGTGTGTGTGTGTGTGTGTGTGAATGTGTGTGTGTATGTGTGTATCTGTGTGTGTATCTGTGTATATGTGTGAATGTGTGTATGTATGTGTATGTGTGTGTGTATCTGTGTGTGTGTGTGTGTGTGTGTGTGTGTACATACACGGAGGTTAGAAGACAACTTGTGGAAGTTGTGTCTGTCCCTCCACCATAAGCATCCTAGGGATCAAACTTACATCATCAGCCCCTGTGACGCGCACCTTTACCCACTGATCCATTGTCTTTTAACTTTATTTCCTAACTATGCCAGTCAGAGTTGAAACTGCTATTTTCACATGAGAAACTTGAATGATTTCTAACCTCAGACTAGGAATGATTGTGAGCAACTGACTTTCTAAGCTATGGAGGGGAAGCTGGATTTTTAAAATATGCTCCAATTGGTGCTACAGATTGTGAAAATCTGGACCAGTCTCCAGGCCTGTAACTTTGAGTTAATATCAGTTGCACAACACTTGCTCATCCAGTAGTGTCTGCAGGAGCCCTGAGCCCGGCGCTCAGTCTGAGGAGAGAGTTGGAGGAAGGCAGAGGAGGAAGACAAGGATCTGAAGCTGAATGGAGCCAATGCATCTCATAGCATGGATCCTGGGCGTAGTGTGCGCGTCCAGGGATGGGAATTGGTTCCAGTTGGATGCTTATTTTAGTGTCTGGATTTGGCGCCAATGGTGGCCACGCTGAGTAAAGAAAGAATGCCAGGATTCTCTCAGTTTTTCACAGAGGAAGGAATCCAAGCTCTCCGAACACGAGAACGTGTGAGTGGATATGGCCGTGTGATCTGCTCGCACTAACTCTACCCCATTGATAAGGATATTGGTTAAAAAAAAAAAGACAGTTCTTTTTTTTAAAGTCCTTTGAGTCTCTTCTCCATAAGCAAGATGTCGAAGTGTAAATGAGTTCTCTATTTTTATCCAACTTATACAGCTATTAAAATAGTAACCTGGATTGAGCTACCAGAACAGAGTCTCAGCCCGGCTTCCTGCTAAGGCTCACACAAAGTGGCTCATGCCACTGAGGGAAGAGTGACATTTCTTGCCTTTCTTTAGAGAAGGCACTCAGACCAGAGCCTGGGTTGGGGGACGGGAGGGCCCAGGCCTGAAGCCCCTGAGGATTCCTCAACCATTTAGGTCTGGCTTTGAATACTTTGTGGAGACTATGGGTTACAGACATCTTCTCTCATTCTCTGTGCTCAGTTCTGAATTAGGGCGACAGAAATATCAATTTGCTATGCACGAGTCAGTTAATGGGGAGTTTGGAGTTCTCGATACTTAACTCATGGCTTTGTGTACAGAAGGCATCCCCTGGTCTTAACTCTTTGCTGTTTCTAAGAACCAGCTTGCCCTGGGAAGGGCAGTCTTCCCTGCCAACGAGACTTTTAAGATCTCCAAACATCATGAGACACAGAAAACTGAAAAACATGATAATATAAGCACCTGTCACATCATCAAGTACATGGCCATATTCCTCCCAAGAGAAGGGAGGCCAGCTCCGAGCACAGACCCCCCCCCCCAATCACAAATTTGTCACATGATTCTTGGTTCTAGATGTCTCCAAAAGAAGCCACCAATACGTACTTGAGACCCAAGCTGGAAGTTGGTAAACCTGAGCTAATTCCTAGATCCCAGGAAGCCCTGTCCGGATGGGCTTTGGGAGACCCGGAATGGGCTTTGTGAGACCCGAAACAAGCAGTACTCACTCCGCTCCCATACTGTAGGATCTCTGAGATTTTAAACGCATGTTGTGGTGATTTCTCTAGTTGTGAGGGTCTGTCTAACAGCTCTGTAGGTGAGAAGCAGAGTCTCCACAAAGATGCTCTGTCTTGTAACAGTGGCAGCTTGCAGTAGGAACGGTCAAGCTACAGGACTTCTCCCTTCTAGAAAATACAGCCCATCACCACTGGGAAGTGGCAGTTAAAGACTGCCCTCTAGACCCGGCACACTGGATGCGATCCTGTCCCTCCCTAGGCCCGTTCAGCTTCTGGGGATGAGGTTTTCTGGTCAGGAGGTGAGTCTGCTTGTCGGTTGTGGCTGATGCTACAGATGTGCATCGGAGGACACAATTCAGCCTCACCTGCTGTGCAGTTGGTGACCCAGTGGGACTCTTTCTCCCAGCAGTCAGCAAGCTTCTAAGAAGACTAGCTAGGAAATGTTGCTGCTTGAAGACCCACACAGACTGCCCGTGTTCAGCTCTGATACGACTGTAAAATCCATTAGACAGGCGACCAGGCGTTGGCAGGACTTACTAACCTCTGTTCCAGTTCAGTAACTAGCCAACCATTTCTCCTAGCCAGGGCGGCTGGGGCAGTGGGAACATCTACAGTGGATTTATATGGGGTGTGGTGAGATCAGGGCACACTCCAGGCTAATGTGGCCCAAAGATTCCAACGCTCTTATACAAAGATATCCGCCCTTCATCATAGTTCAAGGGTACAGAAAGAGCCAATATAATCTCCTGTTTGCCTATGAGATAAGAGTCTCAAGGGAGAAAAAAGGTTCAGTAACATTTTCTTTCAGAAGTGAAACTTTTATCACATCCTTATAATTAAAAGTTCTGTTTCAGAAACCTATACCCCCAAAGTAGGGTAACTGAATTCTTCTCTATTTAGGCCTGACCACACTGTTCTGAGTTTTTCAACTCCAGACATGTAGTAGTTATTTTGGCTGAGAAGTCTCAAATTTGGCATTTTCTTAGATGGACAGGGAGACCTCCACACTCTGGTTAGAGTAGGAACGGAAGTGGATTTTGTTTAACTACTGCTGCACTTCAAATGCTCCTCCGAAATTTTTGTCAGAATCTGTTCTTTTCAATGACTTTTTATTTTACTTTAAATTATGCATACGTGTGTGTCCGTGCATGTGAGTGTAGGTGGCCACCGAGACCAGAAGGGGGCGTCTGATCTCCTGGAGCTGCAGTTACGGGCAGTCATGCGTTGCCTGGTGTAGGTGCCGGGTGCCGAGTCCTGGTCCTCTGCAAAAGCAGTAGCATGTTACCCGCTGAGCCATCTCATGGGCTCTGTGTGTTGGGATCTTAATCCCCAGGGCACCTGTGGTGGAAGCTGGGCCCTCATTAGGTGATGACAGCCGAGCAAGTAGATTAATGTCATCATCCCAGGAGTCCGCTCCTTCTGCTTTCTCTCCTGTGCTTGCTGCTGCTCTGCTATTGCTGTGGAATACTGTTCTCTGAGAGTCACAGCCATTGTCAATCGTAACTGAAGCAGCTGTCGGCACGCACAAGAAGCCCTCAAGATCCAGCCTGTGTGTGCTCCCTCAAAGAAGGAGAGACTCAGAGTCAACAGACACTTACCTGAGATTCCAGCCGTTCCCTCCTCTTTGCAGAAGCCCTTGCCGTAGAGTGCAATTCTGCCCCAGCTGCACATGCTCTCCAGAGAGACTCCATCTATGCAGCTATGGGAAAGGATTCATCCAAGTGAGAGTGAGGCTTTTTAGTGACACGTCTGTTTTGGCGCTATTTGTGTCCCTATAACCACTTGCTTATGCTATAACATATGAACAAATCCAGTAAACTCATTGGTTTGCCAAGTTAGACTTAAGTGAAATTATTCCTCTGGTCTATCTGAGGCAAACAGCTCTATGCTCTCGTCTGTCCAGGAAAAGCGGGCATGGCCATGGTGGGTGACATGTGTTACAATGTAGCATAATGCTCTTGACTTTCACACTCTTCAGAATCATTAGCCAAATAATTATCTTTTTTTTCTATGAATTATGCTGTGGTCTTAAGTCACAGCAACAGAAAATCGGCGAAGCAGACTATAAATTTCCGATTTTTATTGAGAACTTTACTAGTCAGGGGAATGTCCAGGCTATCATCGTCTCCCCAACAATCTTTTCTGAGGAAATCTGTTCTCTCCCCAGTGCGGTTACTATTGCGAATTGTTGCATGGCCTTTCTGTTGGTTACTGCTAAACTTCCAATCTGCTCCAAAGAAGCAGGTGCTTTGGATTCCCTGCCAGCACAGAGCCAGAAGGAAGCCGCTGATGCTCCATCAGTCATTCTTCTGGGCTGTCCTGTGAGCTGATCAGCATTACCACTTATTTACTATGTAAAACAGACATTTTATAACAGCACTTCAAAGCCAGTGTGGCCACAATTCAGAGAAAGTTGGCCCTTGGGGTCTGGGGAAACTTTGCGGTCGGATATGTATTTAAGCTTATGTTGTCTGAATGCATCTCGTTACTAACCCGAGTGACCCCATTGCCTGGAACGTTAAAGGGAGCACGCTCGCCACAGAGTGACTAAATGGAAATATACAGTCCACTTTGTGTTTAAACCCTGCTCATGAAACCAAAGCACTTAAATACCTAAGAGAGTTTTCTCTGAGTCCAGAACTCAATGGCTGGAGCTTAACAGGCTTAGGTCTCAGGCTTGGCTTCTGCGTTCCAATTACGTTTACTAAATGCTAGAGTCTTCTATGTAAGAAGAGTGATTGTGTCAACACACTAAATTTTTCTCTTAAACCAATTTGTGGTAAAGAGCAGCTAGTAGAGTATAAGATGAGGGGAGAGTTAGAGGCAGGGAGAGGAAGCGAGAACCGAGAGCCAGGGAGTTGACGGTTCGGATTCCGCTTATACAGTGTCAGAGGACATGAGCATTTTGGTCACGGTAGTGACTGCTCTAAGTCAGCAGAGGAGCACTATTGTGGGAGCTTATTTTTAGCTGTGCATAAAATAATTGTTTTGTGCACTGTTAGGTGAGGGGCTCCCTCGGTCTTGCCATTTTGTATTGCTTGCAGGTGTTGGGTTTCTGTGGGGAAGGTTTGATTGGTTGTGATCTGCATGTGCTGTCAGAAGAACACCGGAGAAGTTCTGTATCAATACAAACACCTAGCTCAGATGCTCGGGATTCCACTGTCCAGTATGGTGCCTGCCATGATGGTGGTTCCCTCTGCTGAGGTCTGGCGGGGTTCACACCTATGAAGACTCCTCCCTGTCTTCCTTTGTACACCTACAGAGCAGTGTGCTACTACAGAGAACAGACTGGAGAGATCCACTTCCTCGGAAAAGCATTTGTGAATATCAATCGGACCTCAGGTGTAAGTTGCTCTTAAGCACAGAGAGTTACCGATGTGAGCTGCAACGAGGCCCTCAAGTTAGGCAGTCTAAAGATAAATTCCTGTCCACCAACTAGGTCGGGGTGGTGGGGGGAGGCAAAGAAAGAAAAAAATAACCCTTGCATCTGCAGCAGGAACAAAGAGATTTATCTGGTTGTTGTTAGGGTTGGAACTCAAAAGTTAAATGCACAAAAAATCAAAGGAAATCCCTCTGGCATCATCAGACAGCCAACCTTGCTCAGTCCCTGTGGGTCATGAGTAAAGCAGGAGTCTGAGGGATTTCTGTTGCCTGGGTTCCTGGTTAAACGACCAGCCAGAAGGCTCAGCGCGCTCATCCATTCCTGTACTGACTGGGTAGCTGTGTTGGGTCTCCTCTGTGTTCATGGGTGTCTCTGAGGGTAGCCACGGGTATTTGGCAGGAGCATTCTCTGCTTTATACGAGTTCTCATAGCCTAGGGCAGCAGTCCACTGACTCTGTGAGGAAGAAAAGGGCTGAGGCCTCCACCCAGACACACAGCAGGGGGATCTTGGTGAAAGAAGAGCAGAGAAGCATCAATAACATTCATCCTCCTCTTGAGTGCTAACAAGGGGAGAAGGGATTTGTCGCAGGGTGATTAGTAAGTTTGTGCCTTTGGGGTGGCAACCTTCCCGTTCTTTTGAAACCACAAAATGCTCCTTGGAAGACATGGCTGCAAGCATTGTACTAGTTATTCTTCTCTTGCAGTGAAAGAATTCCTGACACAAAGTCTTAGGGGGGAAGGGCTGATTTGGCTGCCGGGCTAGGGGATCCAGTAAGTAAGGGCCACACTGTGGCAGCCTTGGGAACAGGAAGCGCTAAGTGTCCTCATAAAAATGAGGAAAACCTTTTTTTTCTTTTTCCCAGTTCATGTGATATTCAAAGAGAGTCTTTCTCCCAAGTTAAAGTTCTCTGGAATCATCCTACAGACAAGCCCGAATGTGTCTCCTAGGTGAAAATCTAGCTGAGTTGACCACCGTGGTCACCAGCACCAGGGGCAAAGCCCCTCAGCCCTCCATTCTGAGGTTCTATTTTCTGTGTTTCAAGGGACAAATTCTGGGTTTTCGATGCTTACAAATGAAAACAATAAAAAGGAAAAAAAAGAAGGAGGAGGGAGGAGCAGAGACGGGGGAGGGGAGAAGGAGGAGGAGGGGGAGGAGAAGGGGGAGGAGAAGGGGTAGGAGGAGGAGAAGGAGGAGGGGGAGGAGAAGGGGGAGGAGGAAGGGGAGGGAGAGGAGAGGTATGCTGAGACCTATTGTTGACATTCTTTTCTTCCCTTCTCTTCTCTTCTCTTCTCTTCTCTTCTCTTCTCTTCTCTTCTCTTCTCTTCTCTTCTCTTCCCTTCCCTTCCCTTCCTTTCCTTTCCCTTCCCTTCCCTTCCCTTCCTCTTTTTCCTTTCTTTCTTTCTCTTTCTTCTTCTTTCTTCCTTCTTTCTTTCTTTCTTTCTTTCTTTCTTTCTTTCTTTCTTTCTTTCTTTCTTTCTTTCTTTCTCTCTCTCTTTCTTTCTTTCTTTTGTAGAAATTTATAAGAAGAAAAGCCAGCCTCATGATCTGGAATAGAGAGACATGGTTAACACTCAAATCAAGGCTGGATGACTGGGAAGGAGAATAGGGATGTCTACGGAGTCTGTGAGTACTGTCTCCTCTCCATTAACACAAACACAAACTCTACAACCATGTACCAAGATGGTGTACAATGAGTAAGACAGAACTTACTGATGAGTGGGTGAGAAATTTTACATATATCTCAGGATGGTAAAACTCCCAGACTCACAGTTTTTGAGAATCCAGGGGGCTGAAGTTGACCCTCCTGAAGTGTGGTCCATGAGTCTCGTCAGTTACCTGAATGTATGTTAGGCTGACTGCAACTCTGTAGAGAACTGGACCCAAAATGAAACATCCAATAATCAGCTCAGTTCTCAGTTAAAATTTCATGGCTGGATGGCCATTCATGTCCCTGTTGGGAACTGGATAAACTTTTGAGTGAACACAGCAGGCAACACAGGGAGGAGATGTAAATACTTGCCAACCCTGGAACCGAACTGTTGGGTGTGAGGATAGGTATGGACTAAATGCTTTGTTATTGATTTTCTTAGTCTCTCTGTTTTTTCTCTCTTCCCCTCTCCCCCTCCGTTTCTCAGGCATTGCCTCGCACATGTGAAGTGCACACTTCACCATGGTATTAGTTACTTTATCCATGGCTGGGACAAAATGGTTGATAGAAGCTGCTTGAGGAAGGGCTTACTCGAGAGTTCAGTCCATCATGGTGGCAAAGCCATGTGGTAGGAGCCTGAGGTGCCTCCTCACATTACATCCACAATCAGAAGCAAAAAGAGAGGACCATGTATGCTCAGCTGTCTGTTGTTGTCTTTAATCCAGGTCCCAGCCAAAGGAATAGTGCTGTGCACAGTTGGAGCAGCCTATCCATCTTGGTTAATGCGATCTAGATGAATCCTTAAGGCATTCTCAGAAATGAACTTGAACTAGCTAATCCCTCCTGATCATGCTCCGTGGAGTGTCTCCTGGATGACTCTAGATGCCGTCTTACTGACTGTAAGACATGACCATAACCATCACAGGAACTGAGCCTTATCATTAACCCCAAACTCCCTTTGAGACTAGAGGGAGAGTCTTGCAATAGAATATCTGGGAAGTGTACCTGGGGAGGCCCGGCCACTGTTGTTGTTGACAGAATCATGAGGGAGGGGCATGGGGAAAGCATGGACCAGAAGCACCTTCAGGGTAAGAAGGACTAGAGGTAAGTAGAAAAGCCCAGACTTACATAAGCATGGCCTTAGAACATTGTTGCAGGCATCTAGAGCATGTTATGGGGGGGGTGTGTGCAAAGGATTGAGGGAGAGAGAGAGAGAGATAGTAAGAGAGAGAGAGATGCAGGAAGGATCATAAAGAGGGAGGGGAGAAGAGAGATAGAATGATTGAGTGAATGAATGAATGAATGAATTGTAGAGTATCGTGTCTCTTCCAACAGGGTGGTGGAATATGAAAAGAATTCAGCAGGTTGAGTAAAGATCAATTTGAAGTGTTGTCATTCCATTCTTCTCACCAACAAAATTTTTTCTACCTTCTACTGTTATGATTAAAATTAAAATGATTTTTTTATTATCTTTATCTACAGTTTTTAAATAGCCAAAACTTTGTTATAAATAACTTGAAAAAGGAAGACATCCATGGAAGTCAGTCAGACCTGAAGTTCGCCCATTTCTGTGGACTTCTGCAGTTAGGATGGCCACAGTGAAGCTGTGGGGAGGCAATGAGCATCGTGGGAGTAAAAAGTCAAGAGAAATGAAGAAATCAGTCAGAGATAGTGTGTGTTTATTTAACCCACCATCAGGGGGATTCCAGGGAGACTTTTGAGCAGGTTTGTAGCTTGAAAATCATAAGGAGGCAAAGAATATAATACAGTTCTTAAAATATCTTTTGATTCCATGTGGCTTTAAAAGCTCTACTTTTGCAGGGTAAGTGTATACACGACTCACCTAGACATCTGTGTCAGGCTGGGTTCTGACTCAGAAGATCTGATTGAGTCTAGCAATGCTGTGTTTGTAGCATGGTCCACATTAGCACTGGTGCAACCAAACAGTTGAGTCTTAGCCTCTGGATGGTTGGAAGCTCTGACTCCACTGGCTTCCACTAATGGTTTAGTGAGTAGGAACAAGGTCACTGCTAGTTATGGTTTGAGTCTTCAATGTCTCCCCAATACCTACATGTTAGAAATTTGCCCCTCAGCTTGGGGGACCACTGGGAGGTGCAGCCTAGGGGAAGAAAGTCAGGTTGTTGGGGTGAGCCCTTGAAGGAGATGTTAGGATCTTGGTGTTTTCTGTCAGCTTTTGCTTCTGAGACAGAAGGAGGCAGGCAGTTTCCTTTGCTGTATCCCCTGCACTAACATAGCTCCAGCACAACAGAGCCAAGCAGACTCAGATTAGAACCTCTGGAACTGTTGAGGCAAAATCCATCTTCCCTCTAAGGAGCCGCATGTCTTTAGTGTTTCATCACAGCAATGTGAAGATGATACACCATTAATTATAATTACAAGTTATATCTCATTTTCCTGGAGCATACCTGCTGGGCCTATGAATATGGCTTTCTTTCCCACTCTTCTGGTGTCTGAGTATGTAGATGGGCCTCAAATCTGGCTTTTGTTTTCCTGTGGCTTTGTATCAATCTAAGTGACTGGTCTCAGACAGGATTCAGAGCAGGGTGTGGACTCAACAGATTCCTTGATTTTATCTGTTTATCTCCCCACCATGTCCGTGAGGCAGTTATATGCTAGAAGGGCATTGAGGGTTACTATTAGTATTGGTTTAATGATGAACCGCTCTTCCTGTTTGTGAGAAGATACAGCATGTACGCTTGTGAGGGGCTGTGTGGCTTTTCCCCATGGAAAGGGAAGAAGGGTGATTGGGCAGAGCAATAGAGGGGCTCATTATACATCCCCATCCCCAAAGGGCCCCCTCATCTCCATGATGTACAAACCGGTCCCCAAAGGACCCACCTCATCGCCGTGAGGTACAAACCCATCCCAAAGGGACTACTGTACTTCCATGGTGGCAATGCTTTTCTGTTATAGGGTGCTTTTGAAACTACAAGAATTTAGCATGCACGGCAAGACTAGAAACTGCAAATATTGCATCATTCTCTGGGGGGATTTGAAACCACTTGTCATTCTGTTACTCCTATTACTTCCTGAAGAGTAAAATCTGGGTCCACAGGTCTCTGAGAGCCTTCAAGCCATTCATACATCTCGTTGGTAGGTCCTCGGAGTCTGAATTCCATGCACCATGGGACCAGAAGGGAGACTGTGCCCCCAGGATGAAGCTTGTGAGGTTTTTGATGAAACCGAGTCATGAAACTGCAACCATTGAACGGTCCAGGCAGAAGAGGAGTCGGGGTCCAGGCAGAGGAGGAGTCGGGGTCCAGGCAGAGGAGGAGGAGTCAGGGTCCAGGCAGAGGAGTTGGGTCCAGGCATAGGAGTCGGGGTCCAGGCAGAGGAGGAGTCGGGGTCCAGGCAGAGGAGTTGGGGTCCAGGCATAGGAGTCAGGGTCCAGGCAGAGGAGTTGGGGTCCAGGCAGAGGAAGAGGAGTCGGGGTCCAGGCATAGGAGTCAGGGTCCAGGCAGAGGAGTTGGGGTCCAGGCAGAGGAGGAGGAGTCGGGGTCCAGGCAGAGGAGTCAGGGTCCGGGCAGAGGAGGAGGAGGTCCTAGATGATAATGTCTCTCAGGATCACTGCTTCAAAGTAATAAGGAATCGGGGAATTTTTTTTTGTACAACTTTTGTTTGTCAGTTTTTAATAACGTAAGTGTGGGAACAGATTTGCCTGCTGATTATCAAATTTAAGTTTCAGTGTATCATGTGTATGTTCAGTATGTTCAGTTCTGGAAGTTGGTTACATGAAATACGTATGTACTGAAAACAGAAGAGTAAAATCTGTTTTCACTCCATCTTACATATTCAAAGAGGTTTGAAATACGTTACCTTGATTCTGAAGTTTTTAAGAGGGAAAAACACACACACACACACACACACACACACACACACACACACACACATACACAGAGACACACACAGATACACAGACAGACACACATACACAGAGACACACATGCACACACAGACACACACACATGCACACACATATACACACACACAGACGCACACATGCACAGACACATAGAGACACACACACATATGCACACATATACACACACAGACGCACACATGCACACACATATATGCACACACACACATGCACACACATGCACACACATGCACAGACACACAGAGACACACACACATACACACACATGCACACACACCACAGGCACACATACATACACACATATACACACACACACACATGCACACACACACCACTGGGAAAGTCAGAATTGGGTTCTTATTGACATTTCAGCCTACAGGTAGCTTCCTTAGGCCAGTCCTCTGAGGACAGAGTCAGAGGGAGCAGGCAGGCGTGAGGTGGCGAACAAGCCTCACTGCTGAGGGTGCCACCTGCAAGGCCCAGCGCCCCTGGTGGCGGAGCGCTGACCTCGCGTCTCTGTTTTATGTCAGGTACTCTTGTTTCCTCATGACATCATGCTTTCCCAGAAACCTCTCTGCTTAATGTCAAGTACTCTATTTCCCAGAAACCCTTGTTTCCTCATGACATTATGCTTTCCCAGAAACCTCTCTGTTTAACGTCAAGTACTCTATTTCCCAGAAACCCTTGTTTCCTCGTGACATTTAATGAACCAATCCAGCATTCAGGTTCTGACCAATTAGAGAGAACCCCTGTTTCCTTTAAAAACCCGCGTGGCCATCTTTCTGGGTCACCATCTTGAAAGTGGCTGACCCCTACGCGTCAGAGAAATGACTGCACCCTCGCTGATCGCACACGTGACTGGTGAGCGGTGGTCTCTGTGCGGTGATTTCGGACTTAACCCTGCCAATCGCTGCTTTCTGAGAGACAAGGGAGGAAGAAGCCCTTAACTAACAGCACTTAGGCTGCCTACTCATTGCCGCTGGGTAAACCAAGGAAACAAGGTTTGAGAGGGGGCACGCTTGTCTTTTCCCGGGGCTCTCGTTTGGCTAAATACTGACAGAAAAATGAGAGCCAATTCTGTGATATGAAGTGTCAGCCACGGAACCATGGAGTCTTCTGAGCCTCTGTTTGTGAGGACCCTTGCCTGCACCCCCTTAAACACCCGGATGATCCCCAGAAACCACGCAGAGATGACTGAATATGTCAGCACAACTTTTCCTCCTATCTCGGGTTTGTACGGCTCTCCCTCCACCGACCAGATCTCAAGGCATCCTGCCTTCCATGCAGGTCATCCTAAGGACAGTGATGTGGGTAGGTGTGGGTGGGGAAGGGGTGTGAGTGTCAGTTTTGTCTTCTTGAGGTCCAAAAACTTGTTTTGATTTTAAGAGTATGGATGTTTGAGCCATAGGAGCCCCGAAGGACTGCTGAATGGTGTTTACCCCAGTAAAAGTCAATTACTTTTTAAAAAATTTCTAACTCCCTAATAAAAGATAAAGATTTCCAAGGATGTGCAACGTTAGCCGGGCGATGAGAGCTGGTGCTCACGGCGTCCGCCTGCAGGGCTCTGTGTCTCCTGCCCACGCCGCACGAGTCTTCCGGGACACTTGAGAGCAAAGGCGGCCGGAGCTCTCCTGTCTGCTCATTCTCAGTTGTTTCCCGGAATGGACGGTAAATGATGAATTACAATTTTTAATGAATTAAAAATACAGTGAGCACATGACCAAGAGATTATCTGTTAACACATTTCAAATTTATTGACCAAACATAATGAGAAGTCTGGACCTTAATTGTCAGTAAGAAGCCAAGTTCCCCATCTAGACTGCGGATCTTTTATTGGTGCTTATTAATCTGTAACCAGGACATTCCTGTGTGCGTGTGCAGTATGCCAGGGCCGTATTTACTCCTTCCTCGCACTTCTCTTATCCCCATTGGCCCCTCACAACCTTAGCAGCCCCCCCCTTGGCTTTCATCCCCCCACATTCTGCATTTGAGAGAAATCATGAGCTGACCATCCAGGAGACTCGCCTACTTCACGCCAGCCTGCTGCTCCATCGGTTTTCTTGCAAATGACATGGCTAGATTTTTTAAGGTCAAACGAAACACCATTATACGTGTCTTCTTTAATCAGAGAGGCCCAACCATAATCACTGATGGCCTCTAGGCTGGTAACTTGGCCACTGTGACCAGGGCAGCGGTAAGCTGGGTGTCCAGGAACAAAGAGAAAACCGACATGTGTTCGTTGGGCGAATACCCAGAAGTGGCAGGGCTGGGGCATGTAGTATTTCTAGTTTAATATTTTTGAATAACATCCATACTGACTTTCATACCTGCCGCACTAATTTACATGCCGAGAAACAATGTATAAGGACCCACTTTGCCCATATCCTGGCCAACATTTATTAATTTTTCTTAACGATAGCCATTATGACTATAGTGGGGGATAATGGCAAATGATTTGCATTTCCCTGGAGGATAAATGTCAAAGGCTTTTTTTTCCATATTTATTGGCCATCAGCGCTTCATTTGAAAAGTGTCAGCTCAGTTCATTTGCCTGTTTATTGGTTGGATTGTTTCCCCTTTTGCTGTTTGATATCTTTTTGATATTTTAAGTTCCACCCTGCCGTCTGGGTATTAACGCATAATGAGGTGATAATCCTCTGTGCGACCGACAAAGATCTCCCTCCCCTCCTTTAAGGCTGTGTCTTCTTACTCTGGGAATTGTTTTGTTTGGTCTGTGGAGCTTTGCTTTTCGTGTTTTGTTGTGTGTATTTTACGTGTATGAACGTTTTGCCTGCTTTGTGTTATCACATGCCTGCAGTTCCTGAGGAGGCCAGAAGAGGGCGCTGGATCCCTGGAATAGGAGTTACGGACAGGACAGTTGAGAGTCACCTTGTGGGTGTTCTGTATGAGCCTAATGGCGAAAAAGGTCCCAAAAGCCACTTAAAGGAGCTAAAAGTGTTACTGCCCAGCAAGAGAAACTGAGAGCCTCCTTCTGCTTCCCCCCACCCCCTGGCAAGCCGGGCAGAGCCTGTTAGGCACACGGCATCTTAGGGGAGATTGAACTTGATGAAAAGATGGAAAATGCCCCCATGATTGTTTTAACGCATTTGAGACTCCTCTGAAACAAACCACCCCCCTATAAGTTCTGTCCACAGAGTAATTTTCGGGTTGAGTGGAACAGACATTTGAATGGTATAACGCAGTGTGAAAGAAAACTGGGCTCCTCGTTCCTTTAAATTATTTAGGATAACTTCAGCCTTTATAGAGGCAGTAAATACTGAAGATTTTCTAACTCCTCAACATGAAGTTGACATGGGAGCCTCAGCCTCAGCAGCCAGAGACTTTCTCGTTTTTCCTTAAAGAGCCAGGAAACATCCAACCTCAAGCTGATTCTCATTTGATCTCCATGTGAGTGACTCAGTTTGTGTTTTATGAGCCATCTGCAGACCCCACAGTGTTGTGTTCTGTCTGCCTTGAGATCTTTTGTCAAGACAAAAAAGGGTTGCATGAGGTCCTCAAACAGGGACTGTTTATGTCATGAGGATCTAGGGAACAGAATGGGAAGCACCTAGAATTATTCACAGATGGACAGACAGACACACATATACAGACAAACACACACACATATAAACACATAGACAATAACATAGACACACACACATATATATTACACACATATACTATATGCATAGACACACAAACACAAGCATATAGACAGACACGCACACACATACACATACATATGCACAGATACCAAGATACATATACACAGACACACAGAGGTACACAGACAGACAGAAACTCACACACAGATTGATAAAGACAGAAACATATTCACACACACATAGACACATAAACAATCACATGGTCATATATACGTAGACACACAGCCACGCACACAGACATAGAGATATTCTCTCTCTCTCTCTCTCTCACACACACACACACACACACACACACACACACAGAGGCACAGGCGCATTCGTTCCCTCTCCTCCCCTTTTCCCTCTCTCCCTCTAGTTCTTCCTCTCCTTTTCTCCCCTCCCTCTGCCTCCCCCCACACCTGCTCTCTCTTTCTCAGGCTGTGTACCCAACAGCAGTCGCAAGAGCAGTGCAAACACGAATCTCATTCAGCTCTACTCATCCCAGGGCTGCGGTCCTGAGAACAGCGTCCAAATGCTTTTCTGAGGCTAGAGATTTTCTCAACAGCTAAGAGCGCAGGCTGCTCTTGCAGAGGACCTGGGTTTGGTGTACAACTCCCATATGGCAGCTCACAACCATCTACAGCTCCCGTTCCAGGGGGATCTGATGCCCTCTTCTGGCCTCCACAGGCTCTGCACACAGATGGTGCACAGACATACATGCAGATAAATACACCTAAAAACAAGTCATTAAAAACTAATTTTCTATCTCTATCTTTACAGCCTTCCACGAAGGAATGACACGAGATTTTGGAAGAAAGCTTTTTAAATGGACTGGCAGTACAAGAATGGATTGTAGGGTTTGGAGAGGGTGCTGGTGGTGCTGGGGTGACACTCAGTGGACGCTAGGGCCAGAGGCGCTCTTGGGCAGGCTTCTTGCTTCATGGCTTCTTATGTTTCTGTTTGTCCAACAGCAGAGTGTCTGCACAGTGAAGGGTTTTGAAGCTTCAAGGATATTTGACTCTGGGTCCAGACAATTGGTACAAAGATGTCTTTGTGTGTCTAGAAACTAGTATATGGATTTTCTGCAGTTATGAAATATGTACGTAGTTTAAAAGACACAATAATAAGAGCTGTTTCATGTCTTAGCTGATTACCACATGCCATTTCCCCACTAAGGGGACCTCCTTCCTTCTATTTCCCCTGCCATTTATGCTCTTTCTCTTTGTAATATTCTATTCTGTAAGACAGAAACTTGGGCTACTCCTCATTCATCTAAGCAGCTGTTAGTTTTCTGTGCTATTTGTGTATTTTTAGTGCACTTGAGTATTTTTTGGAGATGTATTTCATATTTTTATTTTATGTGTATGAGTGTTTGTCTACATGTATGAATGTGCACCATGTACATGTCTGCAGAAGCCAGAAAAGAGGGCTTTGGAGTCCCTGGAACTGGAGTTATACACAGTTGTGAGCCATGATGTGGGTGCTGGGCACACTCTCTGGAAGAGAGTCCGTGCTCTTAACTGCTGTGCCCTCTCTCCAGCCCCTGGGGGTATTCCTTAAATTAGAACCTGGCATTAAATCTCTCAGTGTCTCCCAAGTTAGCACAAGATCTGTTGAGTTTTGAGAAAGAAAAGCAACCTGACATTTCTAGTCTGACAGGTGATGTTGGCTGTCAATCTGACTGGAGCTACGCACGTCCAAAAGCTCGATACCTCCGCGTCCGTATGTGGAGGCGTTTTCAGGAAGGTTGGCCTGTGGGTCGGGGACTGAACGGGGAAGACCTATCCTGGATGATAACAGCAGTGTGCTTGCTATGGGGGCCTGGTGGGATAACGCGTTAGAAGATGTGGGGACTCTGGAAACACAGGCTGGGTCCTTCTTGAGTGGCTGCATTGCTTTGACTGGCCCTGTCACCTGAGGACAGCAGACTTGAGACTCTCTTGAAGGATCTGACACCAATGAGGAAGCTTCGGGCCTTGGTCTTCTGTTTTGCAGCCAAAGTCTCCTTGGTCTGAGCAGACTCTACGGGGCTAGTCAGTCTCTGGTCACGTGCACAACATAGTGTTGGTTCTGTCTCTTACAGCCAATGTTAGGCAAGTCCACACCTGTTCTGTTTATGACCTGAGTTACAGACACGCAATCATGTAAGGCCCATATATTTCGAGATGTGTGTTATCACTGTTCTTGTTTTCCAGTGTTGAGTGATGGGAGCCGAGGAGCTTAAGAATCGACAAAGCCAATCCTGACTCTAAGCACCAACCTGCCCTCCATGTCCCACACTGCCTGTACAAGAAAGTTCTGTGCAAACGGAGTTGTCTTCTTCCTTTACCATGATCTGAATATGGCAGGACCCACTCCCCAGTGCATGCATTGGAGACCTGGCCCTTAGTGTATTATTTTACTAGGTGCTGAGACCTTTGAGATGTAATTAGGCATAGGGACTCTCTCAGTGAAAGGACTAATGTAATTCCCAGAAGAGCAGGTTAGTTATGTTGAGAGCTGGTTGGTTTAAAGCAGGTCAGCCTCTTATTCTCTCCCCTTTCTGCTTCCTCTTTCCACCCTCCCTCCTTTCCTCTCTTTCTTTCTTTCTCTCTTTGTTTCTTTCTTTCTCCTTCTTCTTTCCTTCTTTTCTCCTTCCTTCCTTTATCTCACTCCTCTTCCTCCTCCTCTTCCTGCCCCTCCCCTTTCTCTCCTCCTCCTCCTTCCTGTTCCTCTTCTTCATTACTTGTGAAGTATCTTGTGGTCCCTACTACAAGCTGAGTGTGCCTGATTCTTGTCTTCCAGAATCATGAGCATATCTTCTTTGTGTTTGCTTGTTTGTTTTTAAGAGAAGGTCCCTCTTTGTAGCCTACACCGGCCCGGAACTCACTATGTAGCCCAGGATGACTTCAAATGCATCTGCCTCAGTCTTCTAAGTAGTGAGGGTGTAGGCTTGTATTACCATGACGACAAGCCTCCTTTCTTTATAACTTATCAAGGATTTCATCACAGCAACACAAAATATACATATATATATGCATATATATGTATGTATTTATATATATATGTCTTTAGATATTATGGTAACCACTACTTCCTTCTTGCAAGAACATCTTTGCCAAGGGAATTCTGTGGGTCCATAGAAGTGCAAATATCACCCCATGAGGAGCTGAATAGGTGGGAAGTCTGCCATCTTCTGGTGGAGGCAAGGGCCCAGAGTCCAAATGGATTTGTGAGCAAATAGAATGAACTAAGTTCCAAATGCAGCTTTTGCTCAGGGCAGGGTTTGACGGAGAGCACGTGCAGTGATGCTGAACTCATGCAGCTGGTCGGGGAAGGGCGTCCACAACACAGCCATGGCACCTCTGCCCGCCTTTCCCTTCCATGCACGGGCAGTCCATGCTGTGACATGTTGCCCACCAGAGACCCCAGAGCAACAGGCTCCACGCTATGGCTGCACAAAGTGTGCATTCAGTGGAGACTGTAGTTTGCTTTTGAGTTTAGATGTCCTCCAAATCCAGCAGTAGGTCCTACTGTATGCCGTCATGGTGTTGGGCAGCGACGGCCAGGGCCGGTTTCCGGTCACCACGTAACCGTGAGAGAAACAGACACTCCAGCATGCTCGAGCTCAGGAGGTTACACGTGTTGGATCCTTTTGATCGCAGACACTTAAAAACAAATTTTGTTAATTCGTTTTTTGTTTTGTTTTTTTGTTTTGTTTTTTTGAGACAGGGTTTCTCTATTGTAGCTCTGGCTGTTCTGGAACTCATACTGTGGACCAGGCCGTCCTCGAACTCACAGAGATCCTCCAGAGTGCTGGGATTAAAGGTGTGTGCTACCACATTAATTCTTAACAACTGCACATAATGTACTTTGAAACATTCACCCTCACGTCTCCCCCAACCCTTCCCAGACTCCTCTCACCTCCCCGAACCCTTCCCAGACCACCTCACCTCACCCAACCCTTCCCAGACCACCTCACCTCACCCAACCCTTCCCAGACTCCTCTCACCTCCCCCAACCCTTCCCAGACTCCTCTCACCTCCCCCAACCCTTCCCAGACCACCTCACCTCACCCAACCCTTCCCAGACCACCTCAACTCCCCCAGCCCTTCCCAGACCACCTCACCTCTTCCAACCTTTCCCAGACCCCTCACCTCCCCCAGCCCTTCCCAGGCCACCTCACCTCCCCCAGCCCTTCCCAGACCACCTCACCTCTCCCAACCCTTCCCAGACCCCTCACCTCCCCCGGCCCTTCCCAGACCCCTCACCTCCCCCAACCCTTCCCAGGCCACCTCACCTCCCCCAACCCTTCCCAGACCACCTCACCTCACCCAGCCCTTCCCAGACCACCTCAACTCCCCCAGCCCTTCCCAGACCACCTCACCTCCCCTAGCCCTTCCCAGACCACCTCACCTCCCCCAACCCTTCCCAGACCACCTCACCTCCCCCAGCCCTTCCCAGGCCACCTCACCTCCCCCAGCCCTTCCCAGACCACCTCACCTCCCCTAGCCCTTCCCAGACCACCTCACCTCCCCCAACCCTTCCCAGACCCCTCACCTCCCCCAGCCCTTCCCAGGCCACCTCACCTCCCCCAACCCTTCCCAGACCACCTCACCTCACCCAACCCTTCCCAGACTCCTCTCACCTCCCCCAACCCTTCCCAGACTCCTCTCACCTCCCCCAACCCTTCCCAGACCACCTCACCTCACCCAACCCTTCCCAGACCACCTCAACTCCCCCAGCCCTTCCCAGACCACCTCACCTCTTCCAACCCTTCCCAGACCCCTCACCTCTTCCAACCCTTCCCAGACCCCTCACCTTCCCAGGCCACCTCACCTCCCCCAACCCTTCCCAGACCACCTCACCTCTCCCAACCCTTCCCAGACCCCTCACCTCCCCCGGCCCTTCCCAGACCACCTCACCTCCCCCAACCCTTCCCAGACCACCTCACCTCTCCCAACCCTTCCCAGACCCCTCACCTCCCCCAGCCCTTCCCATACCACCCCACCTCCCCCGGCCCTTCCCAGACCCCTCACCTCCCTCAACCCTTCCCAGACCCCTCACCTCCCCCGGCCCTTCCCAGACCACCTCACCTTCCCCGGCCCTTCCCAGGCCACCTCACCTCCCCCAACCCTTCCCAGACCCCTCACCTCACCCAACCCTTCCCAGACCACCTCACCTCACCCAACCCTTCCCAGACCACCTCACCTCCCCCAACCCTTCGCAGACCCCTCACCTCCCCCAACCCTTCCCAGACCCCTCACCTCCCCCAACCCTTCCCAGACCCCTCTCACCTCCTGTTCTTTAAGTATCATCCTCTTTTCTTTCTAATAGCCCACCCATTCCAATTTGCTATGCATAGATTCCTGGGCGTGGTCCATCCACTGGAGTATGATCAACCTACCAGGCCGCACCCCTGAAGAATACTGACTCTCCCTCCCCTGAAAGCCATCGACTGTCTGTAGTGTCACAGCCAGCGGTGGGGGCCTGTGACTCGCTTCCCATTCCATGTTGGAACGTCGACTGCCTTGGTCTTGTGCAGGCAGCCATAGCTGCTGTGCATGCCTGAGTGCGGTGGTCCTGGCGACTGGTGACGTCGCCTACTTACGGAGGGCTCATCAGGCTGTAGTGCTCTTGGAAGCAGAGCCACCCCCGAATCAGGTATGCATATAGACATTTGATCCTAGTCCCATTTAAAGTAGATTAATAATAATAATAATAATAAATAATAATAATAATAATAATAATAATATTTGTTACGTCTCATGCATGTGAGGCGAGTGCTCCGCCAACTGAGCCGCACCCCATCCTCAGCCCTCACGGTGGATAGATCTGAGAAATGGAACGGAAGGAAATTAGGTCAAGAAAAGCTGAAGACTGGGGAGTGGGTGTGGAGAGGGAGATGCGAAGGGAGGGGAAGAGCTGAAATTAGCCTGTGTCTCCGTCCTGGCTGCTGAAGTCGAGAGGACCTGTGTTTGGATGGGTCTCACCTGCCAGGTGGCCCCCACACCGCTTCCTGACCTTGCCGCCTTCCTGCGGCAGGTCCCCCTCTGTGATTCTCGTCTCCTGAGTAGATCCCGCAGAGGTCTAAGAAGAGGGTGGGATCTAGGCCTGGTTTCTGGAGGTCCAGATGTGCTTCATTTCCAGCTCTACCCTTGCTAGGAACAGGCTGTGAGGAGGCAGCTGCCCAGGGGTCAGCTGGGGTAAGCGCGTGTCCATGTGGCTTCTTACTGTGCTCTAGAAAATTATTTCCCCCGAGGGTCCACATTTCGCTAGTTGTGTTTTCCGGTCGCTGAGGTTTTGCCCACTGCCCCTCCTTCTTTCGTTAGTCTTTGATGTCTTCTTACAGCCTCTGGGAGAAAGGCCGCCTGGACGTTCCACCCCTCTTGTTAGTCCTCGCTAGTGTCTGCATTCCCGAGCTCCTTCACTTCTCAGTTGTGGAGAGTCTCCCAGCATCTGGTTACTAATTAGAGATTCCACCTCACCACAAGATAAGGAGAACAGCATAGCTGCCGGTTCAGGTCTACCACTTCTTTATAAGTAGGTACCAAATGGCCTTTTAAGAGGTATCTGGCATCACCTTGATAGAAATGGAGACGCACATGGAACACAGGCTAACTCAAGCTTAGACAAGCAGCAGCTGCCACCCACCTGACACCAGGACAAAGGAGACAGACAGACAGACTGCTTCCTTAGGAAGAAGGAGGAGACAGACAGACAGACAGACTGTCTCCTTGGGAAGGAGAAGAAGGAGACAGACTGCCTCCAAGATGAACAAGACAGAGGCAGGGAACAAAGGTGCTGGTGTGGTTGGAGCTGAATTAGAAGAGTTCGCAGAAGGTTCAAGATCCTTGTGTGGAGGAGTCGCACGGGCTTTGTAGTGAAAACCCTCTGGGTCCTGTCTATGGAGAGACATTTCTGGCACAGACCACTAACCAAAATACTCAGGGGGACACCCCCCCCAACAAAAAGCTACCTATACTCTGGAAAATTCCCAGTGCTGTCCCAATTTATATTTTTGAATCAACGATTCTGTGTGTGGAGCTGAGCTGAGCACTGCGGGATTGTGGGATGTCATCAGCACCCACAGCCCTTCCTCAGGTGCCTGCAGCACCTGCCCAGTGAGGAGGGGGCAGCTGCACCCTCTCCTGGGGCCCTCAGCTTGTCTGAGTGACCCCACATTCTCTGGGAGTTACCAAGTCTGAGAGTGCTTCCCCTAACTCCCCATATTGTGAAATCTCCGTCCCCTGATTTATCCCGAGATTACCAGGCCTTTTGAGAGGTGGAGAATGGAGACAGGTCACTGGTCATCTCTGACCTCAGAGAAGTGCTCACCCAGTCTCAATCCTACATTAGGTCTCAGAAAATGGCTTCTCCCCAGAAGAAAGCAGGTTGCTGTGGGAGGGAGGCTGATCTCTCCCTGGGATCTGTCTGTTTCTCTATCTCTGTGTATCTCTGCCCATCTCTCTGTGCCTCTATATATCTATCTGTCTCTGTATCTATCTATCTCTGTCTGTCTCTGTCCCTATCTGTCTCTGTCTGTCTGTCTCTGTCTACACACACACACACACACACACACACACACACACACACACACACACACACACACACACACACACCATAGATGTTTTTTACCATGAGGCCTTCCTGAACTGTGATCTAAAACCTTTTCTTTATAAAGTATCCAATTTCAGGTCCTTTGTTATAGGAACACAAAACAGACCAGAACAGGAGCAGAGAGATTCTCTGCCTTTTTTTTGATATTGCAGCTGGGAAGGGGCAAGGATAAAGTAACTTGCTGTTTCTCTATACTGTCCGAAATATCAAGGAAAACTTGATGGTCCTGAGCTTCCTCCCCTCCTTACTGCGGGGTAGCACTTGAAGCCACGAGGGCCGTCCTGTGGGATTGCTCAGTGGACACCACCATCTTGCTCTATTCTCCTTCTGAGGATGTGATCTTGACAATGCTCTTGTTTCTACCCCACCTTCTATCCGGACAAACCAGATGTTGTTCCCTGCTCCCAGGTGGTGACTGGCAGGAAACCGCCCCTCCTCAGAACAGCCCTCAGCTTGGCTTTGGCTATGATAGTCCCACTCATCTAAGAACACCTGTGTCCTCTCAAGAGAGGGGGTTACTTCCCAACAGAAGGGACACGAGCGCCTGTGGGATTCAGGACAGGTCTCTCCACACCTCCAAATTGGTCAGGGAACCTCAGAAGGTGTGTGTGGTTTAGGGCGCTGCAGTTTCAGAGCCCAGGGCTCAGCTCAGATGCAGAGAGCTGCCTGCCTTCTCATCTCTGAGGGTCTGACCTTGGAGAGTCAGCACTGTGGTGCACAGCCATGTGACCCGAGAGTACTCTGCAGAATCTGAACTGGGCTACTGACGCCCCTCCTGAGTGCTGTTCCATAGCACGCCCTTGCCGTCAAAAGGCTGGATCTGTTCCCCTCCCCACCTCCTGGGACCCTGCTGGACCCACATGTGACTCTCCGGAAACCAGGAGGTGGTGGCAGATGTGACACTACTTGGCATCCACGACAAAGTGGGAAGAGGCTGTGCAGCTGCTCAGTATCCCGGTTCTCTGGGGTACTCACTAGGCAGCAAGCCACATGGAGGACATCCAATCGCCAGACTGCCACGAGGGAGAAGACACACACTGTTTCTGGTCTGTGGTCCAGCGGAGCTCTCTGCAACACCTAGGCTCATCTGTGGGCCGTGTGTGAGGCATCTTGG
The DNA here is from genome assembly GCA_026225945.1 of Cricetomys ansorgei. Taxonomy (NCBI): domain Eukaryota; kingdom Metazoa; phylum Chordata; class Mammalia; order Rodentia; family Nesomyidae; genus Cricetomys; species Cricetomys ansorgei. The sequence continues at coordinate 643,638 of JAMJFZ010001005.1, forward strand.
ACATTCACCCAGTGGGGTCTCCAGATGTCTGAATCCTGAGCCAACATCCATGAGAAGCTGAGGGAGAATAGTCCCACACAGCCGTTCCCAAATTCTTGAATCACAAAGTCATGAGCTAAATAGAGTGGCCACTAAAATCTTTGGGGGAGCCATTTGTTGCACAGACACCCCCACTCCTCGCCCAGAACATAGCCTTCCTGGGGAGGGTGCTGAGTGTGTAAAACCCTACTGTCCCTCTCTGGTCACCAGAAGGAGGCTCAAGCTGGAACCGAGAGGGCCAGCTGAGAATGAGCTGGAGGTCAGGTAGCTCAGGGTGTCCCCAGGGAACAGTGTGACTCCTGGTAGCGTTGCCTATGACTGCAGGCCCAGCCCAGGTCAGGATGCCTGGCGCCTGGCCTCTGCTCAGGAAATGTTAGTAGTTTCACAAACTGATGTTGAGAAAGGGGAAAAACATGGAGAGGGGATTTGGGTTCCCTCTAAGATTTAGGGATGAGGCAAAGGAGCATAGAGTTGGCATGAGAAAAGCCTTTTATCTTTATGCCATCAACCAAAAAGGACTCCAGTATTCTAAGACATTCTTTTTTTAAAAATTAATTTTGTATATACAGGTTTTTTGTTTTTGCCTGCATGTATGTGTGCGCACCACGTACGCGAAGCCAGAAGAGGGCGCCAGAGTCCCTGGAACTGGCGTTACAGATGGCTGTGAGCCACAATGTGGGTGCTGGGAATAGAATTAGGTCCTCTGGAAGAGCAGCCAGTACTCTTAACTGCCGAGAGCAGTCTCTCCAGCCCCTGGGACCCTTCTGTGATCCTTCTGTGAGGGACCTTTCTGAATTCACCTATGACTCTTGTCACAGTCAGCTGCCAATTTGGCATAAGCCTAAAGTCAGTCACCTGGGCAGAAGGACCTCGGCTGGAGAGTCACACAGACCAGCCTGCGAGCATGCCTGTGGGGGCATTGTCTTAACTGCCTTGATGTAGGACGGCTGGTGCACTGTGGGTGCTAGCCACCTGGGCAGAGATTGGTTGTATAAGAAGGGTAGCTGAGCAAGCCAGCAAGCAGCCTTCCTCCATGGCCTCTGCTTCAAGTTTGTGCTTGAGTTCCTTCCTCTGACTTCCTTCAGCGACGGTCACGGTGTTTATTACAGCAACAGAAACAAGCTAGAACAGTTGGCGGATCTGACCCTGCGTCAACGCACCCAGCCCGGAGGAGCTCATAGGCCCGTGTTGAAGACAGAACATTTTCCGTTGGCTTACCGATACGCTTCATAAAACAAACAGAATTTTTATAAGGAAGCTGTTTATGAAACGAACATGTCCTTCTGTTTTGAAGAAAGCCAAGGAGACATAAGTTACTCTCCTTATTAGTAACAGGGCCTATGACCCAACAGGATCCTGCCAATCAGAGCCAACAGAGCCGAGTTCCTGCTGTGGACCTAGCAGTCTGCAAGGCAATGTGCCGATCCTGTAGCCAGCCTTGTGCCCGCACGAGGCTTCAGAGAAAGCTGTGTGGTAATTCAAGCACATACTTAAAGAATGTCTTTCAAAGGGTGGAGCTTCCACTCACTGTCTTATGGCAGCGATCACCTCAGGAGGAAGGGACTGGGCCCAGGGACAATGCAGCATGCTGAAGTCAGGGTCTGCCTTCTGCATTTCCCAGCCCTCTTCATGGGAGCCCAGTGATGGCCGGATACCCATCAGGATGCCCAACCTGGCATTGCAGTCATGGCAACGGGAGCTAGGAGCTTTGCTTTCCTACTTCCCACCCGCTGTGATGCCGGCCACTTGAACCTCCTGTCACCTTGGGACCCTCCTCTGTTAACTGTGGCTGGTAACATGTACCTGCTGGGCTTGTGAGGACGATTAATTCTGGTGAAGTTTGTGATAGCTTTCTGGTAGTTCTTAGCAATAGACGTGGCTTTGGGAAGTCTGCATGCCAGAGCTGCTCCCCATGGCACCTGTGTCCTCATGCAGTGTCCAGGAGACAAGAGGAGCTGTGGAGACCACTGGACTCTGAGCAGGGCTGGCCGCCGTGTGCAGTGAGGAGTCTGGGTAGAGGAGGGATGGGAGACCGAAGACAATAAACTGTTCTTCTAGGAAACAATTTTCTCAGTTTGTGGGGAAAGTGGCCCTGCCCTTCAGACTGCGGACGCTGTTCATCTATTGTCTGGCCGGCTCCTCTGCAGAGAGTGGGTCTTGGGCAGAAAACGCTGAGAGGATTCTGCTTACAAAGACAACTGTGTGTAGACTGAGATTCTATCTCAGTTTCCTCCAGACTTCATTACTTGGGGCACGCACACGGAAGTAAGTGGTTGGATTTGAAGAGACGGACATTTAGCTATCAGAGCATTTGGCCCATCCCACTCAGACTCCAAGGAACCACAGCGATGGCTCCGTCCAGGGAAATCCCATCTCTTCTTCCTTCCAAGGCAGTTGAGTGGGACACGGTGGTGCCATCCTCTCATCTGAGTTTCAAATATAAACTCACTTATCCTACTCACATGATGATTCCTGATCACGGTGGGGGTGGGGTGGGGGGGAAGGTGGGGACTTGGCCTTAGAGACATTACCTGTCTCGGTGATTGGCAGGTTAAGCTTCCAGAGGGTTGGGTAGCTCCTGTGGGTTTATGCAGGGCTCTGGGAGGAAGGGATAGCAGGGCCTTTCTGTTTCTGTGGATTGGTTTTTGTCTCTGGTGCATATCCATCCCTTCGGGTTATTGCCAGGTGTCAGGCAGCAAGGTGCTCCAGACAGGGACTTCATAGAGAGAGACATGTTCTTGAAAAGCAGGCTGATTCCAGGGCAAAAAGATGGGGGTGGGGTGGGGAGGGAGGCTGGAGCCTGTGGGAACTTCTGGGATGTTCTGGCACTTTCCCCCAAGCATTCTGGAAATACTTTATCATGGTTCACGCAAACAGCATTGGTTATTGATTTCTGCTTTCTCCTGAGTAGAGAAGAGCCTCCAGCCCTGCCCATTAAACTGTGGCTAGCCTTTGTTCAAGCGCAAAAAGCCCCAGATGTCTCTTTGCTCCTATGCATTTCTTTCTGACTGCACAAGCCTGCACAGCTCCTTAGGGACTGTGCTCCAGGTGCTGGGGTGTTGGTGAGAAGCACTGACAGGTGGTGTGGTGTCTGAGGGAGAAGCCAAACTCACCAAGGCCAGGCTGGAGTGACCCTCTGTCTCTGCTATCAGGACGCGCATGCGCAGCTCCTCTGACTAGATGAAACTTCTGTTTCAACGTCGTTCCAGGCCTATTGATTGCCGAGATGTGTTTTAAAAAGCTTCTGGAATCAAGGAATTAGTTCCCACTTAATGTAGACCGTCAAAACAGGGCCACCAAGTCTCTAATTGATCAGCGGATTCATTATTCCCCTTGCATGGCTAGCTGTGGACTGGGGCCGATGGGAGCCATAAAAGAGAAGAAAAGTTGAGAGAGTGGAGGCCAAGATTTATTAGCTCCACTGCCTCATAAGGCACTTCGTAAGGCATCGCCTACCCATTTGTTCCCCAATAATGGCTTGTTTTTTAATAGAAGCCACTCAAAGGGAAAGCCTACAACAGGGGCTGTCAACAGGAAAGAGAGACTGCGTGCTTACCGTAAGTAGACGGTAATGTGTGTCAGGTATCAAGCTCCTATGTTATAAGGAACTGCAGTAAAAGTTCAGGACCATAAACGCAAGTGCAGGTGCAGTCCATTCGGAAAAGGAGTTACACTCAGTCCTGTGGGCATCAAGTCTTCACAATGTGTCCCCAGGCATTGACGTCTGTCAATCAAGACTCCACGTATAAGGTCACCATGGACGACCCCTATTAAAGAATGTGTGAGCCAAGGTGTGTTTCTAAGCATCCTGATCTCACTTACGTGAGAGGTAAGCGGTTCAGACCGAGGGCTGTGCAGACGGACGAGGGTAGAGATCCTAGCAGAGTGTGCCTTGAAGTTATGAGCCTTGAGTGAGATACTTCACCTCTGCATCTGGTTTTCTTCCTGGTGTCAAGTAAGGGGCTGATGTAGACCAAGATTTGTGGAGGGCCAGGTGGTCCTGATGCTAGTGCGGGCCCTCCCCAACTCACGTTTCTTCTGGTCTGTTCTCTAGAAGCCAAAGTTTCCTGCTGGCAGTGAGAGGCCTGCTCCACCACACGGGCAGGACCTGACTGCTGGAGGAGGCCCTGGAGGGAATCCTGCTTAAATATCAGGGTTTCTCCACTGTGTGGTGCTGCAGTGCTTGAGGGAGGGCAATAGGATGGAGCACTTCCCGCAGCAGTGGCAGAAGTGCGATGGCTTCTCAGTTTTGGTCACTACTCACTCCACCGATTCATCTGCTCATGCTCACTTCCCCAGATCCTTGTCTTCAGCCAGCTCTCACCGAGCCACACAGTGTCGCTCACAACAAGTCAGGGCATGTGCTGACTATGCAGACTCTAATTTAAGATTAGGAGATGCAACCTGTGCCTAGTACTTGCTACAGTACCTGATATAGAGGCATCGCAAACATCAGCCCTCCCCCCTTTACACCCTCCCTTCTGGCCCCATCTACTGAGTCCTTGTTCAGTGCTGGGGGAACTCAATATTGAGCAAAGATGGATTCAAGCACCATTGTAAGAGACTCGTGCTTGGTGGGACAATGACACAACTGAATACTGTCAGAAGCAGAATGGAGCATGCACTCATGGGGAGAAAAAAGGCACAGGTTTAAAGTCTTCATGGCCTAGCATGCAAGTGGCACAGAACCACGAGTGTGAGCGGCCGTGAGCTGCAGTAACACAAGGCTGCATTTGTGTCCTGTCTCTAAAGGCTGAGCTATCCCTCCAGGTCATCACACCTTACCTTTGCATTTTTTCACTGTGTGTGTGTGTGTGTGTATTTATGATTGTGAATTTTAACTTTTCCTTGCTGATTGTTGACTCTGTCTGCAATGTGGTGTCAAGCAGAGGGTCCATATGATCTTTAGTCGTTAAGAATAAAGTGAGTTGTAGCTTTTCACAGATGTCAGTTGTTAGTTTGAGGACACACATTTATTCTTAGTTCATATAAGGGGTTCTTCTTCCTCTTCGTTTGAAGCAGTCTGTGTGTTAGGTTTTGTCAAATGAATTTTCTGTTGAGAAAATCACATGGTTTTGCTCTTTTGGTTTGTCTGTACAGTGGATTCCACTGCTTGCTGCTTGAATTACAACTACCTCCTCACTCCTGGGATATAGATCAGTTTTCACGAAATATTATTATTCTCCTATATTGCTGACTTGGATCTCTAAATTTTGCCTTCAAGTTTTCCAACTGTGTGCCTCCGGGACTCTTTCTAGGCAATGATCCAGGGAAGACCGAGAGTTCACCTTGCTTGTTTCCACTCCTCTGAAGTTTACTGTGTTTTGTCATCTGACGTCTGATATCCAAAAAACTGTGTTTTTTAAAAAAATATATTTTGTTCATTTAAAAAATCAGTTCAGGAAGGCAAGTAGACTCAACCCTGTTTCTCCATCTTGGCAAGAATTGCAAAGCAGGAGGAAGTCATTTTGAAGGTGAACGATGATAAATTGAGATCCATTAAATGGAAAATCAGAACTCAACAAATGAAGCTGTTAAGAACGCTAACACTCCACTAACACTCCACCCAGAGAGTGTCCGGTTCTTGTTACAGAAGCAGCTTCCGGAGGCTTTCCTATTATCATTTAAATATCAAAGGTCCCCTTCAACCCCCACCTCACTGTGGAAGGCTTTGCCCTCAGCTGGCAGAGCTACTCTGAGAGGCTCTGGAAGCTTCTAGAAATGGGCCTAGCTGGAGGCAGTGGGTTCCGGAGGTCCTGTTCTTGAGGGTTTCTGTCTCCCCTTATCTCCCCCCTCCCCCCTTCATTGCCACCATTATGTGACTCTGCTCTGCCTTCCTCACCAAGATGGACGGAACCCTTAGAAGCCCTCAGCCATGGTACACCCCTTCCCTAGAGTGTTGATGTCGGGAACTTTGTCCCTGTGACAGACAGTCTGAAACTTGGTTCTAGAAAAGTAAGATTGTTGTTACAAAGCAACCATGTCTTACACCTTTGGGCCTGGTGTGTAGGCGGAATTTGGAAGAATTCGTGTACATAGCAGGAAATTCTATTGGGAGCTTGGAACACCAGAATGCTGAGAGAGGTGGGGATGGTTGAGAGTGTCCTTAGGGTGCTGGGTCCTATTGGGAACTGGAGAGAGACCATTTGTGTCACATTCTGGCAAGGAGTGAATCTACGTTTTGTCCTTGTCCTGAGGCAAGGACCTTGTGGAAGGTTGAACTTAAAAATGAAGCCAGGTGGTGGCACACGCCTTTAATCCCAGTACTCAGGAGGCAGAGGCAGGTGCATCTCTCTGAGTTCAAGGCCAGCCTGGTCTACAGAGTGAGTTCCAGGACAACAGAGTTACAACAGAGAAACCAGGTCTTGACAAAACAGAGAGGGGGGGGAGGAGAGAGAAGGACACTGTCTGATGGAGAAAGAACACTTTAAGGAAATCTAGTAGCAAGGTTGTGTCATGGCTGCTGTTGGCTGCTTTCAAACAAATTCACAATGAAAATTATGAACCAAGAACAGAGTACAGAGGTATAGAACACCAGTTTGCTCAGGAAAGAGGAGAAGCCCATATAAGAGAGACCACATGGGGTCCAAGGGGCTGCGTAGGATTGAGACCAAGGCAGGTGTGGCTTCTGCAGAGCTCAGGGCCGTTAAGAACAGGCCCAGGGTTAGGACACAGTTCAGGGGTAGGGATCTGGTCCCACAGTCACCGGGCCCTGGGTTGGCGGCCGTGGCATCCAGGATAATAGCAAAGACGTCACGAGTTTATCTCAGAGATGGGCCAGACGCCATCAAGCCCAGACTCAGGGCTATGCTGTTTTAGCTCATTTGAAAATAAATGCTTTGAGAAGAGAATTCTAGGCTGTCTTACACAAACCTGTCCAGGGAATTGTTTTCCTGGGCTCATACATCTAAGCTCTCAGGCAAAGTACAAGAGGGCCCACTAAAGTGTCAGCTGAAAACATTTCTCTCTCTGTCTCTGTCTCTCTCTCTCTCACACACACAGGTTAAGCTCATTATAGTGAAGCATTTTCTTCAGCTAAGAGTCACATGTGCCCTTGGTACTCACAAGTTGTGGCCCCCTTTGTCCTCGCATGACACTTTTGCCTCAGTTTCCCTGCAAGTAAAGCTATCTGGGTTCGAGGGGGAGATGAGAAGCGGCTCGTGTCTTCCCGGGACATTTTGGAAAGTGGCAGCCAGCGCATGCTGTAGATACCGTGTCTGTCGCTTGTGTGGAAGCACACGTATGATTTCCGGGTGTCCTCAAGATGACCGACACGTGGGCTTTGTAGGCACACCCCGGTCATTTGCAGCGTGTTCTTTTGTGGGAGGCTGTTTAACACGTGGCAACACTTCCCTCTTTGACACTTGGTGGGGTCATTGAGTTCAGTTACGATGAAGAAAAATCATTTTGGGTATGCAGCTAAGAAAACATCAGATTTCAACTAACAGCTTGTGAGATATTTAATTTTTACTGTATGGATACTTATAAAATGATATTTTAAAATATTTCCTGTAGGTGATTATAAAAATTCCATTTTAAGAATAGGAAGATGGTAGATACTAGATCACGGTTATTATAAACGAGAAGTGGCTTTATTTTCTGCCTCCCTGGTTATAATCCGTCTTATTTAGGTTGGTGTAATCAACTTTGCAGCCTAAGGTTACATCTTTATAACGGATTCCATCACGACCACTTAAACGTTTGTAAATAAACGAGGTGACACGCTGAGCCTTCTATGTGGCCGCAGCAGGCCACAGGAGTCTTCTGACGGACTGCAGAATAAGTCAGCGCGTTTCCTATTCGTGTCTTTCTTGAGACAGTGAGTGTGGGGTGCTATCGATAGCTTTTTTTCGATGGAAACTGGGGGCAGACAGGTAAATGAGGCCACTGAGGTCTTTGCCCCTTCTTCGTCATGTTGGCTCTATTGGGATGACTGACAGCCGGAACTACCCAGGAGCCACTGGCTTTGGGTGGCATTTCCCAAAACTAAAATTGACTTTGGGAGAGGAGGACGTTTCTTCTGTGCTTGGACATAAAAAACTTGAACTTGGTTTATCTGAGCAGTGGAAACACGGGGTTCACCTTTTTCTGACGCCTTTTTCCTCCTACTTTGAACCAAACCGCACTTGCTATTCGTCCATGATATAGCAAGCATCTGTGGGATGCTGCGGTTCTAATGGGAACTGCTTTGGACCTGGAGGCTTAGGGAAGTGAGGATTTTGCCACCTGGTAGCATGTCCTCAGACCCTATCTCTCACCTCCTGTTCTGTGTAACAGGCACTGGAACCCTGCAAATGGTGATCCCAAAGCTTGCTATCCAGATGGCAACTGGCTGGATTGAACCAATAAGGTTCACCTGCAAAGCATTCTGGGAGGAAGAAAGAGGCTCTGCCTATCTCTCACAGTCCAATGGCTCTCGGCAGGGCCTCTGTCTCCACCCTGACAGTGTCTTCTTCTGTGGTCCCAGGTAAGCCTGGATGCTTCTTCCATGGCCTCCACCTTCCCCAGAGGATGCTTTGGCCAACCAAGTTCTCAGTTTGTCTTTCTGGGCCTGGGCGTGGTACTCGTTTCCTGCTGTAATCAGTCTCCGATTGTCTCCGTGTCTCCTGCTTGGCTACGCAGTGATTCACTTTCATGCCTGTCTCTACGTTAAATCTCTCCATCGAACCGTGCAGGACTGGTTTTCTTTTTCCACTTTATTGGTAGACTTGCGTTCCTGACTTATCTAGAACCATCCAACTAAAGCCAGAGGTAACCAGAGAATGATGGAACATCATTGTCAGAGATGGAGACAGTTATCGCATGTGTGTGCGTGCATGTGTGTGAGTATGTGTATAACTATGTGCATGTGTGTGTCTTACTTTTCTATTGCTGCGATAAGACACCATGACCATGACCAGCTTACATAAGAGATTATTTGGGGCTCATAGTATGAGAGCCTTAGGGTCCACGAGCATCATGGTGGGGAGCATGACAGCATGGTGCTGGAGCAGTGTCTGAGAGCTCACACCTTGAGATATGCCAGGAAGCAGAGAGAGCTAACTGTGAATGAAGATTCTTTTGAAACCTAAAAGCCCATTCCCAGTGACTCTCCTTTTCCAACAAGGCCACACCTCCTAATTCTTCCTAAACAGTTCCACAAACTGGGACCAATCATTCAAATATATGAGCTTTTGGGGCCATTTTCATTCAAACCTTTACAGCGTTAGCACATGCATGAATGTGGATATGTATATCTGACTGTGCGTATATGTGTATCTGACTGTGCACGTGTGCACACACATACGTATGTGTGTACATGCATGTATGTGTGTGCTGGTATCTGACTGTGCATGCCTGCACATGCATGCGTGTGCATGTGTGTGTGTACGTGTTCTTGGCCTGTGATGGACACCAGCAGAGGATGTCAGGTGTCCTCTGTTTCTCTGTGCTTTATTCCCTTGAGATAGGATCTCTCATTGAAACCAGAGCTAAGCTGGGAGTCAGTAAACTCCAATAATCCTCCTGTCTCGACCCTATATATCTTCAACTAATAGTCATAAGACAAAATAAAGTTATCATTTTTCTTTTACACACCACCTCTCCCCCCATTGTAGATATTGGCTCTCTATCAGTCTGTATCTAGGACATTTTTTGTTACTATAATGGCATGCCTAAGGTTAGGTAACTTATTAAGAGAAGAACTTCATTTAGTTCAGTTTTGGAGGTCCAAGGTGTGGCGCTGGCCGTGGCAGGAAGCTCATAATCGAAGACACCACAGCAGTAGGAGTGTATGGGAGATGGAGAGATCACACAGTGGGACAGGAAGTCAGGGCCACTGGAGAGATCACACAGTAGGACAGGAAGCCAGGGCCACTGGAGAGATCACAAGGTGGGACAGGAAGTCAGGGTCACTGGGGCTCCATGAGAACTAAGGTAATCCTTCTGCGGTCACATCTCTGGTGACCTAGACCTCACCCCCTTTCAGCATTGCCCAGAACCAATACTACCAATGCACTGGTCCTGTGGGACAAACCACACCCACTCAAACCGTAGCATCTTCTCAAGCCACAACATCTTATGTTCAGCTTTTTATCCATCAGTGAGTTTTTCCAATGTTATAGGTAACACTGCCATATGGCTAAGATATTCCAGGGACAATCCACAGAATCACCTTTAAGTATAAATGACATTATAAAGGTGAGTCTAAATTTATCCTCAGCTTTAAGTATATGTGACATTATAAATGTGGTATTTTAAGGCTACACACAAAGGAGTCTTATTGAGTTCTTGAAAACTCATCTTTCAAGAGAATGGGTATTTGACTCATGATTCTTTTTCAGATTTTTATCATCCCCAAAAATACATATCAGGGGAGAGAGGAAAGGAGGAAGAGAGAGGAAGAGGAAAGGAAGAAGGAGGAGGAGCAGGAGGAGGGAGGGAAGGAAGATGGAGAGAGAATAAGGCACTGTTTTAGATGGAAAACAGATTCTATTCAAAATTTTTCACAAAAATCCCATAGTCCAGGATAAGATGTCAGCATCCAATAATTGTTACCTTTAATCATGTTGGCTAATAATTGTAATGGAATTATTTTTAATTATACCGTAATAGAAGGCTTTCATCTAATGTTTTCTAGCATTACAAATGTTAGAACATGTCTGACATAAGGACTGTATTTGCATAAATCCTTGCCTAACAAGGTCCCTGGGTACCCAGGGTGGCTGGAAAGCGTATCCACACCCATTCACCCCGGGTTTCCTTATCCCTGTCTACCCTTGCCCAAAGGGAAGGCAGTTGAGCTGTCCTTGGTCACCTGCTCACGCGGATCATGCGCTCCCGTTCAGATCTGTGCTGTATTGTGCTTTCACCTCATTAAACTTGAAATACAAACAAATTGCCTTTCAAAATGAAAGAGAGATAGATATAGATGATGATGATAGATGATAGATAGATAGATAGATAGATAGATGATAGATAGATGATAGATAGATGATAGATGATAGATAGATGATAGATAGATGATAGATGATAGATAGATGATAGATGATAGATAGATGATAGATAGATGATAGATGATAGATAGATGATAGATAGATGATAGATAGATGATAGATAGATAGATAGATGATAGATAGATGATAGATGATAGATAGATAGATAGATAGATAGATAGATGATAGATAGATGATAGATAGATAGATAGATAGATGATAGATAGGTGATAGATAGATGATAGATAGATGATAGATGATAGATAGATGATAGATAGATGATAGATAGATGATAGATAGATAGATGATAGATAGATGATAGATAGATAGATAGAAAAAGAAAGCAGCAAAAATCTGGCTCTTCAAATTCCCAGTTACTAAGACCAATAAGAAATTCTCCTAAACAGCATAATTCTACCTGAATCTTGCTCTGGTTGCTGTGTTTTACCCCCGGCTCTACAGTCAAATGTTTTTCAACTCTATGAGATTTAACAGAATTCAGGTGTCAGGTGTCTCCAGCCTTCACTGTGTGGCTTTGAGTGGCAGCAGACTAGGACAGTGGGACTCTGGCTCCCAAATACTCTGCCTTTCCTGTGAAGGATGCAGTCCAGGAAGGACTTGACCCAGACTTCTGCTGCAGCTAACTGTGTGTGAGGGAAGTGTCACTGGAGCAGAGCCCGTGGGTTTGGGGTAAGCCCATCCTTCCCTACATCTTCTCCAAGGCTATTCAGCTCTTCCATACTCCCCAGCCTCTTAACAGATGGAAGATTCGGGTCACAGAGTAATTGGTACCCAGATGATAGAGCACCTCCCAGAGACGGTGGAAGCTTGAAAGGCATGGAAATAAAATTGCACATATTTCCATAAGCTCTGTTCGGTGTTCAGTCCACAGCATTGAGAAAAAGCATCCCTGAAGATAAGCAAATATGGATGTTCCCAGAGGACTCACTTACTTCTGTTTGGCTGGCATATGTCCTTTTAAACGATTTTCAGTCACTCACAGGTTCTCCCAGACACAAAAGATGCCTCCAGAATGTCTATGAGTTAAACTCCCCTGGGATGTTTGTCTAAACGTGCAAATTCACATGGCACACTGCAACATGGCTGCCTACTCAAGCCATGTGACAAATGCACCCACCCCTCCTTACCCACTGGGTGTTGTGAGAACACAAGGTCGCAGCGTACTCGTGGACAGGGACGCTGCAAACAGTTCTAGGCACACGCTCTAGTCATGCAGAAGTCGTGGTGCCCAGGGATTCACATCTGGCTTTCTCTTCAGCTGGGGACATGATAGATTTTGCACTCTGACGGATGATTCTATGGAAGAGAAATGGGGCAGGGTCACAGGGCCACGATGGCCAGAGGCTGACCAGAGGCACACTGAATCTTCTTCCCCATCTTTGCTTGTCTCCTAAGGTGTCCCCAGGAAAGTGTCTGGAACTTCTGAGGCACAAACCTCACGGTTTCTTTCTGGAGTCATGACCCTGCTTAAGCTTGATCCTGTCCAGACTCTGCACCTCTTATGACTTTATCTTCTCAGAAACCCGTGAACTCCATTTCTACCTCTAAATATCGTTTCTGATTTTGTCATAGTTGAGACAATAGTTAGGAATGGGTTTAGAATATTCCCCAGCCTTCATTCCATCCCATTGTCTGCATTGAAGAAAACACACAGTCCCCAAATGAGCCTTCTCATGCCTTGCCAAGGGCTTCTGACCTATTTTCTGAGGCCCGGCTTCTACCATCTGTCTTTAATAGGAGCTGTTAGAATTGATTTTTCCATATCTGTGCGTTCCACATCCATGGATTCAATCAACTGTTGATCGTTTTTGTTGTTCCACAAAGTTCCCTAGAAAGACAAGCTTGAGATCCCCATGTCTACCTTAGCATGTCTATTAGCGTTTTTCACTGTTCAGGTCTTGCTTAGGCAGTCATATTGCCAATGTATCACCAGTGTAGCTTCCCCTGGCATTCCTAGGAGACACAACCTCGCAGCAGACTTCCTGGCCCTCTGGCTCTTCCTCCCTCTCCTCCCAGGTGTATCCTGAGCCTTAGGTGCAGTGGTTGCGCTGCAGACACACACTGGGGGGCTGCGCCCCTCATGGTGAGTCAGTCTCTGAATTATGATAAATTATGGTTTTCTGTAATGGTCTCCATTTGCTGCAGAGAGAAGCTTGTTTGATGAAGAGTGAGGGCTGCAAGGATGTAAGGGCACAGTTTAGAATTGTGCTTCTTCAGAAACGTGGTGGTGGTAGGCTCTCCTTCCAGATCATGATCTCACTGGCCCCAAGTTTCTAGTACCAGGCACCATGATTTCCCTTCTGTTGAGGGACCTTCAATTCAAATAGCCATTGGTTACCACTAACGTGTATGCCCCTATTGATCCCACAGGGGTATCTTGTCAGACCGGCCATTGCTGTGGTTCATAGGCATCACAGATGGGTAGGACTATTGTCTGCTTTCCCTCCCTTGGCAGATTGTGTATCACCTTCTGGTACCATGAAAGCTAGATGGAGGCTGGAGAGATGACTCAGTGGTTAAGAGCACTGGCCTCACTTCCAGGAAAGTGAATCTTCTTCCAGTTTGAAGTGAATCAAACTTCCAGTTTGATTCCCAGCACCCACATGGAGGTTCATAGCTGTCTGCAGCTCCGGTTCCAGGGAACCCATTGTCATCTTCTTCTGATGATATCTTCAGTCTTCTGAGTCTCACTCCCAACAGAAAAGCTACAGGCAACTCATGAGTGTGGGGAGAGGAAGAATTAGTCTTTCCCAGGGATGAATCTCCTGATTAGATGCTCAATTCCAAGTGATCAACCCTGAAATCATCTGCACACAAGCAGCTGTCAGTGGACTTAGCAGTTGTATGTATGTATTCATAAACACACACACACACACACACACACACACACACACACGTAACAATAGTGATCAAAGATGCCATCAGTTTAAGAGGAAGTGATGGGAAAACATGGGGGATTGGGTGGAGAAAGTGATATACCTGTATTTTGATTGAAATGATTTCTTTTGAAAAAGAGAAAGAAGTATTTGGATTTGCTCCATATCAAACACTACACGGAGTTCATGCCAAAGAAGAGCTGTGTGGTCAGAGGTCTGTAGCCTCCTCCGCTTCACGCATCTCAGCCGCTCCGGTCCCTGTGTGACCCTGTGTCCTTGCAGCTCCTGTGCGCTATGTCATTTTGATGAGGTCACATTTGTGGTGAACACGTGGAAACCAGAATTTTTTGTCACCTTTCCATAAGCAACGTAGCTTAACACATATCTGTCTAACGTTTGCTGTTTGAGACATCAGAGGTGACGAGATGCACAGCAAGGCATGCAGACATGACTCCGCATCACATGAGAAACTTAAGGATCATAGGTACCCAATTATGTATGCACGGAGGGTCCTGGAAGCAACCTCAATGCATACTGAGAGATGGCAGTTTCTTTTAGGATGAATATGCAAGCAGTTAGCCACTAACTTAAAAATCATACACTGTGGGGCTGAAGAGATCACTCATGGGTAAATGTGCTTGGACATAAACCCAAACGACCTGAGTTCAATCCCTGGATCCCACAGGTGACGGAGAGAGCAGACTCCTGAGGGTTGTCTTCTGATCACCAGCTGTGTCATCTGTTAAATGAAGTTGTCCACATGAGCACTGAGGCATGGCCATGCCTAGCACACACACACACACACACACACACACACACACACACACGCAGATACAGATGCGAACACAAATGCATGAATGCATATACGCAGCATACACACATACATGTGCACACATGCGCATCCACATACACATGTGCACAACACACACACACATGCACACACACTCATGTGCACGTGTGCATGCACACACACACGCAGATACAGATGCGAACACAAATGCATGAATGCATATACACAGCATGCACACACACATGTGCACAACATACACACATGCACGCACACTCATGTGCGCATGCGCACACACACACACACGCACAGTAAACCACGTTACAGAACATCATACACTATTCTTAATAGCCATCACGGATGCTTCAGGCTCACAATAACACTTCTTATACTTTGAATAGAATTGAAGTCTTCTATTTCCCAATTTCTTTATTCTTTGTCGGTAAAATATCCGGCAAATCAAGTTGGATTCCTTTCCTGGCCTTCACTAGTGAGCTTTTGTGAGTTTTTGACTTCATCTATATATTTTGAAATGCCACGGGGGTTCAGAAAAAGTTTTGTTTCCCAAGTGTTTCCAATTTTTCTTGCCCCCCAATCCTGAAGTTCCCTCGCTCTTACTCTTGTTCACGCATCCCTTCGGCGGTCGGTGAACAGGGAGGAAGTGGCAGGGAGTCACTGTGATCCCACTCGCTTCCCCTGCTGGGGAGGCTCTGGGCCCTTGTGCTTGCACACTGCTCCTCTGACACCAAGAACTGTGGGGTTCAACGTCAGGCCCCCAGCTTTCTGTCACCCCCTAACTTTCCCAGTTGGTACAGGTTGACTGCCTCATCTGTCAATCATTGAAATCCACCAGCCCCTGGAAGACTCGCTGTCTCAGAGCTGGAAGTGGGGTGGCCTGAGCCCCACCCTGGTGAAGTGGGGTGCCTGGACCCCACCCTAGTGAAGTGAAGTGGGGTGGCCTGAACCCCACCTTGGTGAGCCCATTGTTGGCCTGAACTCCACCCTGGTGAAGTGGGGCACCTGAACCCCACCCTAGTGAAGTGGGGTGCCTGAACATCACCCTGGTGAAGTGGGGTGCCTGATCCCCACCCTGGTGAAGTGGGGTGCCTGAACCCCACTCCGGTGAGCCCACTGTTGGCCTCACAAGCCTTGTCCCCTCTTTCCTTCTGTGACCCTTGCTCTTGACCAGCGGTTCCACCAACATCCCAGGTATCTCCCTTCCTCCTCTTCCCCTGGGCATCTCCTGACCAGCCAGGCTCTCCTTACCTGAGCCCCACCCTGAAGCTCTTGCCCTCTCCTCTCAAGGGTCTTAATTTGTATATGAGATGGAATTGATAGGGCTGAAAAGTCTAATTTGCCTCATCGTAAAGCATGATGGTTCTCCCAGCAGCTGTGACCAACACACCCTCCCAGAGCGCTTTTCACAGGGGGCGCCGACTGGCTCCCGTCCCTCCTCTCCAGCCCCAGCTCACCCTCGGCTCCTCCTGCCTATAGTGTCTGGAAATTACACAACTGTCTTCATTGGCTCGCTACCACGTCTGCTAACACTTCTTGTTTGGCCTTCTACTTCTCAATTGTAAGGTAAGATCGCTCAGCACCTTGGCACATATGTGCGCCTCTTTGCGTTTCTCTCCCATCTGTCACAGCTGGTGATGCCGTCCTACCTCTCAGATGTGTGAGGAGGCGCCTCCCGTTTCCCCACTAAATACCTTTCCTCATCCTTTGTTTTTCTCTCCTTAACATTTATAGTAATTGTGTTGACTTATATGTTCTGTTTTTTTTTTTAAATTCTTTTCCTGTACATCACAGGCTATTGTCGGGTGACCCCAGAGGACGGGCATGCCGGTCCCAGATGGAGCAGTCACATACAATCCAAGACCTATACCTGGTGTTACTTATATGTGATATGAATAACAAACTCCCATATCCTCACCTATAAAATCTTTTTCGTGTTCACTGTATAAAGATTAGACAGAAAAATACGAGCTGACAAACTTGACTGTTGGTCCACGTGTGGGCTTTTGTAATTGTCCCAGAGACTGGATACGGGGTGCAGGGGCTGCAGTAGATGCTGGAGACACCTGAGGAATTTACTTCTAAACACTAACATCTGGTTGAGGCAGCAATCCCCTTGTGTGGGAACCTCACTGGGCTTCCTGACCACACTCAGCCAATGAGCAGGGCACACGTCAAGGCGCAGGGCTCAGGCCCGTCTGTGCCCATCTCATACCTGGGTGTAGTGAGTGTGGGTCCCGTTTCCCACACAGCATCCTCTTCACTCGCTCCTGAGTTCCTGTGTTGGGTTGCCGCTGTCTGGTAACGTGCCTTTTCTCTGACCTTCCCTCTCATTTCCTGCTTTTTCACAGTCTTCCCTGGGATTCCTTTTCAGATCCAGTCAAATTCTGACTGAGAAGGCTGCCAACGAATGATCCTTAGTGTTCTTCAAGGCAGACATTTTTGAAAAGAAGGAAGCTGAAGCAGGAGGATTGCTGTGAGTTTGAGGTCTACTTGGCCTATAGGATACACAGCAAGGCACAGAAAACCAAACCAACCAGCCAACCAGCCAGCCAACCAGCCAGCCAAACAAACAAACAGAAACCCCACAAAAATAATCTCATGACCATCATATTGTGAAGTAAGGGAAATTTTGCTAACTGCTATTTTTCAAAAGAATGTCTAGGTTTTCGTTCCTTTATTCCCTTTCTTTTCTCCCCCATCCTTTCTTCCTTTCTGGTTGGGTGCATCTCTCGGCATGTGCATGGAGACCAGAAGACAACTTCCAGGACTCCATTGTCTCCTCCTACCATGTGGGTCCTGGGGATTGAACCCAGATCACTGCAACTTGGTGAAAAGCTCCTTTACCCACTGAGCCATCTTCTCTGGGCCCTTTTTCTTCTATTTGCTTTTTTTTATGAAGCAAAGGCTCACCAGTATCCAGGAGTCTTCCCATGAGATATACAAGCTGAATGCTGTCTCAGAAGGCACTTGAGTTCTAATCCTTGGACTCTATGGATGTTACTTTAGGAATACTGCAGGAGTGACTAACGAAAGGGTTTGGGGGGAGGGGCTTACAAGGAGTTTTCATGTGGTCCTTAGTGTTCTATAGAAAAGGAAAGCCAAGGAGCCAACAGACCGGTCAGCGAGGCAGAGGTGGTGCCATGTGATCCTAAGCCACAGACTGCGGACACATATGGGCGTGCACCCCCATGCTGTTCACCTTTCTGTGTCAGACGCGGCTGAGAGCCAGATTAAGGGTGCTGTGGCCACTTGTCTTCCTTCTGTGTACATGCATGCGGCGAGCATACACACGAAATAAAACGACAAGATCCATCTTTAAAAAAATGTATAGGAGCAGCTGGAACATCTCCTTTTCAGATGTCAACAAGCAGCATCTATGGTCTATGCTCCCAACTTACCTTTCTCCAGTCCTGTGCTTGTTCTCAGAGAGCCGGACAAAGGGTAGGCGTAAAACACAGCTGGACTTAGTGATTGCGCACATTGGCTTTTAGTTTTTGTTTGTAACTAGCACTCATGATGGTTACAGAACCATTGCATTTGTTTGTTTGTTTACGAACAGATTCTACATAGTCCCAGATGACCTGGAACTTTCTGCGTATTCTAGACTGCTTCCAAATTTCAGCAACCCTCCTGCCTTTGCCTCCTGAGTCCTGGGACTAAAATGTGCACTGCCATGCCGGGCTTGTAGAATTACTTATTCTCAGACATGGAATTGATCCCGGAAGTTGTACAGACCAATTGCTGAATGTCTTACGCCCCATCTGCTCTGGCACTTCAGTCTGAATGGTGCTCAGTGTCCACTTGAACACCTGCAAAGAGATTGGGAATGTCATATAGAAACCCAGCCACAGGGTGTCAGCTACTTGGGCATCAGTGGTGGTTGAAATGCCTGCTGTATATTAGGCTAAAAGTTTCTTATAAACTCTGACTGTGTGTGACACAGGCACACACACACATACACACACACATACACACACACATGAGTGTGTGCAAGCTTGAGGCTTCATGAGTGCAGATAACAAGAGGGCATAAGATCCCCCAGAACTGGAGTTACATGCAATTGTGAGCCACCTAACTTGCGTGCTGGGAACTGAACTTAGGTCCTCTGGGAGAAGCAAGTGCTCTTTACCTCTGGACATCTCTCCAGCCCCAGGTACTGATAATTTTACTTATTCATCTTGCAGACATGCTGAACTACAGCCAGGAAAGTAAACAGCTTGTCTAAGATCTCCCAGCTGGACAGGGAAGCGAGACTTCCTGGAACTCTCTTGGCCCATATTTTGTGCTCTTTGTTGCCCAACATCAGCTGAGAACCCACTGGAAAAGTTTAATTTTTCCAAATACTGGCCACTTCAGATCCGACAGCCCTCTCAGAGCCCCAGTGAAATGTTTCTTGTTCAGGAAAACCATTCCGACTTCAGACAATAACGCTCCCAGTGAAATGCTGCCATCCCCTCTTCTGCATCGTAAAATCTTAAAACCACCATTCCCCTTTAATCACTGCTCAGAGCTGAAGACCTCTGTGCTTGTCAGAGGGGCATCAAGTCACAAATCTGCTCCCTGCCTCTGAAAATTCTGTCTAGCTTTGCAGTACCAGGTTGGAAGCCTGCCATATTGAGTTTTATTGAATTTGTTTTTAATCTCACCACAGTTTGTTGAGCAGACTGGAAAGGAAGAAAGGTGCGAGTAGGACCAGAGGAAGAAAGGAAAACACCTCCCCAGAAAGCGCCTACCGTCGCTCTGCTCCGCACTCTCCCTGGTGCTGGGCTATGGTTCCAGGTAAGATTGCAAATGAGCTCCAGAAACATCTAGACTTTGCCCGAATTGACTTAAACCAGCAGAACTAAAGACTGTGAAGGGACGTGACTGTCTTGTCACTCCATCTTAATAGTGCCGTCAATCTGGAGTGTGGCTGCACAGGAACAAACACAGTTCTTAAATCTCTCACTTGACCAGCTCTGCTGCTCTGCATTCTGGGTAACTTTGTAGAGCTCTGGTTCCATGGCTGTTCTCACCTGGAGAAGCTGCTGTGAGTGCTCTGTTTTCCCTGAGCATCTGCTTCCCCTCTTCCATTTTCTTTCTTCTCTCCCGTTGCCGCCCCGTTCCACCTGGGGATCTGCAAGCCAGGCTCGCCCTGGTCTGCGGAAGTTTGCCCACACAGCACATGTGTTCAACTCTGGAGGCTTCAGTGCATATTTTAGGTTGGCAGTGGGGGATTTTGATGGTCTTTCCATCTCTCTGGCTTTGTTTAATTGTCTTCCATCTTTAGAACAATTAGAAGAAACTCTCCTCTTGTAGCACAGGGAAGTTTTAACAGCATTCCAGTCTTTCCTCTCATGGAACTTGCTCCAAACAAACAGCGTTCTCCTCTGAGTTTTTCCAGCCAAGACAACTTTATCCCTCTCATTATGCTCTTATTAAATTTCATGCTATTGTACCGTGTTTAAATGGAGAACTTTTCTGCCCCAGTTTTGGCTGAGTTTATAAAAGCTGTGAATAATGAGTAGGTGCCCAACTATGAGAGAGAAGGGGGGGGAGACAGGAGAGAGAGAGTCAGACAGAGACAAAGAGAGAGACACAGAGAGACAAAGAAACAGAGATAGAGGCACAGAAAGAGGCAGAGATTGACACACAAGTGAGACACAGAGACTTAGAGAGAGACAGGGATAGAGGCAGAGACACAGAGAGAGACAGAGAGACAGAGACACACAGAGACAGAGACATAGAGAGAGACAGAGACACACAGAGACAGAGACATAGAGAGAGACAGAGACACACAGAGAGACAGTGAAGAAGGGAGGAGGGAGAATATATAGCAGAATACAGACCTCAATAAGAGATTGTGAGAGCCTGGGCCACCCATTGGATGGGCACAGAAGACGGAGGAGCTCTGCCACTGAAGGGCTTTGCCTCTGCCTCCTGCCTCTACAGAGACAAGATTATGTATCTCCATCTGACTAAACCAATGAGAGAAACTTTGAGATGGAATTTAGGAATTTGTCCTGTGTCCCACGGAGTTTAGGACCCAAGAACTGATGTCAGTTTGCCGCCAGGAAATGTCTAAAGATGGGAGGGTACAGACACAGGGAGGGGAGAGTGGCCAAGCTGCCCAGAACCTGCTGCTGAGGAGCAGGTCCTTACCAGGCACAGGGGGGCTGTAAGAGGAAAACTCCCTGTGATGATTTAAAGCCATCTTGTCCAAGTGTGTCCTAGAGGCTGGGCAGAAGAACGAATGCCAAAATCTTGCATGAGTGAGGAAGGAGTCTTCAGGGCTCAGCTGTGGAGAAGGCATTTCCCCAGTGTGTAGACATTCCCAGTTGCAGGTTTCTGAGGAACCCGTGGAGGTGTACCCCAGAGAATAATAAGCTGTGGACATCAGGCGTGCTCAGAGTCCACAGGTGACAGATGACCAAACAGCTGAGACAGCTTCCACCATCCCAGTATGCTTCTCAAATCATCTGCTTCCTCTATGAATGGACTAGAAACGGGAGGGCCCATGGCAAGTGGGGGAGGAGCCAGGAAATGTCACAGAGGCTGATGTCTGTTTTGCTCTCATCCAGACTGGTAAGTCTAGATATGACCGGTGCTGGGTGCAGGGAAGAGAACCGTCAACTGGATTTAAGTCTGAGTTTTGATGGGTATTCTGGATAGACTCGGAGTTGGGGTTATGTCTTCTTCCTTTTTGAGACATGGTCTCAGATATTCCAGGACAGTCTCATGTTCGTTATGTAGCCATGGATGACCTTAAATCTCTGATCCTTGCTTCTGTCTCCAATTTCCTAGGATTGCGGCTGTAAGCCACCATGTCTGGCTTTATGTGGTATTGGGGATTGAAGCCAGGTCAAGTGTGTTAGGTAAACTGAGCTACACCCAGCCCACTTGTGAGATTCTTAGAACGTGGTGGACATTTTAATGACCCAGTGAAGGAGCTGATTGATGGTGTTCCAGGTGCAACTTGGAACATTCTAGAACAAGTCCAAAAGTTTCCAAAAACTATTACATTTATTTATCCATGTGTGTGTGTGTGTGTGGTCAGAAGACAACTTCCTTCCACCATGTAGGTCCTGGGGAGGAGGTCCCCAAGCTTGGCGTCAGGTGCACTTTACCAGCTGAGCTATCCTACCAGTCCAGGCCCACGATTTCATCCTCAGGGATGTCTGAGTGGTGTTTGTTCAGAGCAGAGTGTGAGAAATTTTTGAATTATTTTAATTAAGGTTTTTTTCTGTTATAGATTATCAATGGCAGCTATCCAGTGAGCAACCAATAATCATGGTAGCCAAAAACGATTTCCCCTCTTTCCCTGTGTTTACTTTCCCATTGGGTTTCTTCATTATTCAATTTAAAAGCCTTTTCTACAGAAGTAAGAGGTTCCTGCAGGCCAAGCATTGGTGTGGCAACAGTCTTGTCTTCTGGTTCCGTCACAAGGACAGATGGTGCGGTCATGGTAAATACATCTTGTTACGCTGGCAGACCCTATGTTGGCAGTTGTGTGCTAAGTCAGAGGTATGCCTGTCAGAGCGCTGGCGAAATTCTAAAACCCTGAAATAGTTAATGTGACTGTGATTGTCTGACCCCCCCCCACCCCGAATACAGGTTAAACATGGGGATAGAGTGATTATAAGCCAAGAGTATATTTTTTATAAGCTTTCCACGACCTTCTTGTGAAATAATAGTAATAAGGGGATTAAAGTATAGAATTGTGCTTATTTTTGAAGTGTTAATCTTCAGTCTATTTTAGAAGGCGTGTCATATCTATCTCTCGGGATATAAAATCTACAACAAAGGATCAGCCATGTCTCTTGATTCTGTAAACACATTGTCCAGGGTGTGCCCTGTGGTTGCCAAGAGGAGATCAGCAGTTAAACTCAGGCCCTTCTCTCCCATCCCTGTTTAAGTCCAACTTGGGCTTCTGTTTTTTTTCTTTTTTCCCTAAATCATGTCAGTATTAGTTTTTAATATTTAACACCGTTGGAAGCCTCCTGTGAGGGAGAAAATGTCTTCCTTAAGAAAGAGTTTAGTGAATTTTCGAAGAGTGCTGTTCATTTTGCCCTTCTTGGACTAACACAGCATTGGGAAACACTTAAAAGAGCTTGCAAATATCACTGATGATTAGGCTTTAATAAACATTGTTTTTATTTATCAGCAATGTTTCCCCTGTGCTCTAAAATTTGTTGTTTCGCTCAAAAAGAAGACGCTAACTCAAAGACTCAGCAGAAAGCAGATTGTCTGAAGGTCAGTCACAGTCAGCAGGGAGGGGAACATGGGAATGGCACCTGAAACAGAGGGTGACTGTGGATGCCTGAGAGCTCGGAGCCAGTCCAGTCCTGAGACTTCGGAACAGAGGAGTCGAGAAAGCAAGTGAACCGCAGGGCTCCGCAGGTCTCCCCAGGGCTCTGCAGGACTCCCCTGGGCTCCCCAGGGCTCCTCAGGGCTCCCCAGGGCTCCCCAGGGCTCCTCAGGGCTCTGCAGGTCTCCCCAGGGCTCCGCAGGGCTCCCCAGGACTCCCCTGGGCTCCCCAGGGCTCCCCCGGGCTCTGCAGGGCTCCGCAGGTCTCCCCAGGGCTCCGCAAGGCTCCCCAGGGCTCCCCAGGGCTCTGCAGGACTCCTCTGGGCTCCCCAGGGCTCCGCAGGGCTCCCCAGGGCTCTCCTGCAGGACTCCCCAGGGCTCCCCAGGGCTCCCCCGGGCTCTGCAGGGCTCCGGAGGTCTCCCCAGGGCTCCGCAGGGCTCCCCAGGGCTCCCCAGGGCTCTGCAGGACTCCCCTGGGCTCCCCAGGGCTCCTCAGGGCTCCCCAGGGCTCCCCAGGGCTCCTCAGGGCTCTGCAGGTCTCCCCAGGGCTCCGCAGGGCTCCCCAGGACTCCCCTGGGCTCCCCAGGGCTCCCCCGGGCTCTGCAGGGCTCCGCAGGTCTCCCCAGGGCTCCGCAAGGCTCCCCAGGGCTCCCCAGGGCTCTGCAGGACTCCTCTGGGCTCCCCAGGGCTCCGCAGGGCTCCCCAGGGCTCTGCAGGACTCCCCAGGGCTCCCCAGGGCTCCCCCGGGCTCTGCAGGGCTCTGCAGGGCTCCCCCAGGCTCTGCAAGGCTCTGCAGGGCTCCCCAGGACTCCCCAGGGCTCCCCAGGGCTCCCCAGGGCTCCCCCGGGCTCCCCCGGGCTCTACATGTGCAGATCCTTCACTGACTAGGGAGTTTTCTCAGGGCACAACCTGCTGATGGGGTGTGCTCTTCTCTCAGGACAGGAGAGCCCGGAGCCCAATGCAGGCTTCTGCTTTAAGTTTTCTGAGGTAGAAGGAATGGCCAGAGAGCGTGGGTGTGTTTGACACCTGAGCTAAGAAAACAGCTGGTGTGATGTGGCAGGAAGTGATCTCCCTAGACACCCAGAATCACGGCTGGCGTGGCCTTTCTGAGGAGACAAGAATGGGCAAAAGATGCTTTCCGAACAGCTCATCCACGGACGGGGATTGCTGAGTCTGCAGGCAGGACGATATGTGAAGGCTCTGGGACCTGCCCAGTGACATATCACATGACCCTAAACAAGGGGTGGAGTGTGCTTGGTTATGACAGTGGTTCAGCCCAGGCTAGAAGTCAGAAGGGAGTCATGGGTCTCTCTCTGTCTCTGTCTATCTCTCTCTGTGAGTGCCCCAAACTTACATTCAGAAGAACTAGAAATGTCCCACTGAGAAGAGTTTAATGAAGATACTTTGTAAACTTTATTTTCATGTCACATATATGAGTTTTGCCTGCATGTATGTCTGGGCGGTGTTTTGTGTGCCTGGTGCCCGTGGAGGCCGGAAGAGGGCATTGGCTCTCCTGGGCCAGGCGTGGCCGATGACTGACTGACTGTAAGACAGCACATGAATGCTGGGACTGGAACCTGCGTCCTTTGCAGGAGCAGCTAATGCTCTAACTGCTGAGCCACCTCTCCATGTAGAAGTAGGGCCTGTGGAGATTCCCCACCCCCACCCCTGGTGTGATGCTCTGAGTCCTGGCTACCCTCACAAGCTGGCAGTATACGCAGCAGTTGCTCTCTTTCATTGCCAAGGAAGCATCTAGAATCGCTCTTCTGACCCTTGAACAACCGAGGCAGCACAGAATCCAGTTTGGTCGCTCACAACGATGGTGTTCCATCGCCTGGCATTTATTTTTAAATTCTACGAGAACACCGGCTCACAGGACTCTGTGAGTGGTTTCTTCTCTCCGTATTTCTGCTGTTCCCCAGATGTTCCAAGCATGCTGCACTTGGCTTCTCCCACCACCCTCCTGTGATGGAGATTACCTTGATTACTTGTTTGTGGACCATTCAGTCAGAGGCAGAATATGCCGTAACAATTACCAGTACGTGAAGCCAGACAGCCTACCTTTAGCATTCCATCAGCAGACCTTGTGATGTCAATGCCCCCTCTTTTGTTCTCTCCTCTTTCTGTCCCCCGTTCTCACCATTTCTGTCCCCTCTTTCCTTCCCCTCTGTTCTCTCCATCCTCCTCTCATTTTTTGAAGTTCTAAAGTGCTCTAAGACCTTGTTTCTAGAAGGCCACACTGAGGCCAGAGTAAAGGCGCTTTCCCCTCGGCTAATGTTCAACAACCATTTATTGAGCATCTATTACACGCCAAACATTAGTCTAGGTCTAGAATCCACTCTGATTTGTCGGATCGTGGTTTATCCCTGTCCAAGATGCTGGTGTTCCAGTGGAGGAAAGAGGAAACAATAGCCTCTGCAGGTGTGTGTTCAGGAACCCAGAGAGGCGCCACGTATTGCCAGCCTTAGCCATCCTGAGGATTTCTCCCCAGCGGGGTAAACTCATATGAAAGTGTGAATGTCGTAACCTCCTCTTACGCTGCCTGAGACTCCAGCTTTGTCTCCAGTAACTTTCTGTTACTGTGTGTGTGCTCTTTCGTATGTCCTTTCTTCCATCGGTTATATTATTTAGTCCAGTTTTTGCAAAGTGCATTTAGATTTCAATTCATGTGTTTTATACCAATCATATTCCCCATTTAGATGTAGCTAGTCATTGATCATGTCACCTATGGTGCTTACACATTTACTAATGATCAAAGATTCAATGGCTATTCACGAGAATGAGTATCTCTGTGCATGCTGCTATTTAGTCACACAATAGAATGTACTTTTGGTTTTATTTACTTTTCTGAAGGATCAGAATTGTCTTTTAGTAACAAGTTGTTTTGTTTTGAAGTGTATGGATGTTTTGCCTGCATGTATGTCTGTGCACCGTGTGCATGCAGTGGCCCCGGAGGCCAGAAGAGGGCGGTGGAGCCCCTGGAACTGGAGTTACAGGTGCTGTGAACGGGCATGCGTGCGAATCAAACCCGGGTGCCTGGAAGAGCAGCCAGTGCGTCCAGCCACTGGGCCATCCCCAGATCCTTGAGGTTTTTATTTGTCTATTTTTTAATGTGAAAACGATTGAATCGTGTACAAGAATGCTAAAAAGCCTTAGAAAAACCTTACTAAGGAAATAGCAAGTTGACTCTTACACTGAAGTAAGACTTACTGTGGATGATGAATGGGTAGAAAAAGTAAAGGAAGAAAATTATTTGAAACTTCGCAAAGAGTGCGATGCGATGGGCGATCGGGAGCTCGGGAGCCTGAGGGCATCACGTGGGAAATTCGCTAAAATGAGAGCTTGGAAATGGGAGCTGGGGAGCAGCCTTGCAGTATGTTAAGTGAACTCCCTCATGGCTGTCAAATGGATAGGTTTCTCCGCACCCACTGTTTGAGAAAGGCACAAAGAGTAAAATCGTGCAGGCGTGCGGGAACCAACTTACCTACAGAGTCTGTCTAAGTAGCACAACCCAGCAATGGCTTTCACACTACAGGATGCCAAGCTGAAATCATTATCTGGAAAAGATCCAGGTTATTTTCCAATAATTGGCCAGATAAACAGATGCATCAATGTTTCATTAATAGCCATTGCATTCTGCTGAATGCATATTTTATACAGCATATGGCTGAGTTGTTGTTAATTCCCATATGGAGGAACTAAGTTCCAGTAGGTCTTTGGCAGAGCCACACTGACCTATTAGGATTCTGCATTTGGGAATTCTGATGTAGGCAGTGCTTAGCTTGGAGTTAGAGTAGAAGATGGCAGTTGGACCTGGCATATAGATCATACGATGTGTGTGTCTGTGTGTGTGTGTGTGTGTGTGTGTGTATATATATATATATATATATATATATATATATATATATATATATGTATGTATGTATATATTTAATTTCTCTGTTGGCTTTAGGAGGAAGTTTGAGCTTTGGCAATACCTGTAGATGGAACATGAATAAACTTGTGACTATTCAGAGCGGTGGAAGAGAATAACCAAAATAATGGCTACTCTAGTGGTTAGTCAAAGAAGAAAAGATCGAAGACACTGGATCTATCATGATACAGAGAATGATGGCCTGTCTCCAATATGCCAGGGACTCCACGGCAGCCATAAGGGGACGCATTAGCGCACAGCGGACCCCCTGCTTCACACACTACATCTCAGTGGTAGAGAGACCATGAGAAGATGATGGTAACGTTGTATGTTAGTATTTGTAATGCAGATTAAGAGCGGGGGGGGTGCACCTGGTTCAGCCTTGGGAGGGGCATGAGGAAGTCTAAAAGGATGAGAGAGCCGCCCATTTGATGGGGAAGGAGGCCATTGCAGGCCACGGGTGGACTGAAGCTCACACAGGGCAGCAAGACCAGCCTGGGAAAGCAGTTAACAGTTTGGTATGTTTGTGTGAAGGGCAGAGGCTCAGGAGTGATGCCTCTGGAGGAAGCTGGAGGGTCAGATAATGGAAGGCTAACAGCATTTAAGAGCCAAGCGTCCATTTGAAGGAAGTATGATGCTAGCCAGGGCTTTTTCAAACGAAGATGATGATATTGAGAATATTTTTAGGCTAATGTATTAACTGGGCAGGAGGGCTGAGATTGGAGGAGGCTTGGTCTCCTGGGACAGCATCTAAGGGAAGACACAACACAAGTGAAAATGGAGACGGGTGGGCAGTTGGCAGCTGGTGAAGTCGGTAGAGTTGATGCAATTTAATGTTTGATGATAGACACGTGTATTACAGCGGTTGGGAGTCACATTTAGGGTCTCCTGGGCTTTCGGAAGAAGCGACCAATGGATAGCATGTCACTCAGCTTTCTGTCTATGTAACAAACACCTGGGATAAATCAACTTGAGAAATGACACATTTGCCTGGTTCACCATTTCTAAGCTTTCAGCCTGTGGTTAGTTGGCTCCATAGAGTTCTGGCTATGGCAAGGTTCTGCCATGGTAAGAGCAGGTGGCAGATGGGAGCAGAGAGAGTCAGAAGGGATTCAAGTCCCAACATCCCCAGCAAAGTGCACCTCTACAGAACCAACATCCTCCAAGTAGACTCTACCTTTTAAAATTGTGTAATGTGTATGTATACGTGTGTGTGTGTGTGTGTGAGAGAGGGGGGGGGAGAACAGGCGCTTGCAGAAGCTAGAGGCATGGGTTAGTCCTGCAGCTGACTTTCAGGTGAGCTGCCCAGTGTGGATTCAGGGCATTGAAGGAGTTCTCTGCCAGAGCAGTATGCATTCTTAACTGCTGAGCCATCTCTCCAGCCCAAGACTCTACCCATTAAAGATCATAGTGCCTCTCAGTAGCATCAGAGGTTAGGGACTAAACTTTTCTTGCAGGCACCTGTGGGGAAATTTCGGATCCCATCTATACCAAGTGAGGCTGAATATCTTAAGCAGTCAGTGCTTCCAGTGAGCAGGATTTAAGAACAGGTAGACTGGCCTCGGAAGTCACGTGTCCTAGAAACACTGGGAGATTTCAAGTAGAAGTTGGGGTGAGTGCTAGCCAGAGGTGCTGTTGGGGTATTCCTGCATGACACTTGTTTAGGTGACTTTAAGTCACCTATGTTCTGAGGTTGTCATGGTGGGCGTGACTCTACGTGGGGCCTGGCACACCCGACTGGATCCAAGCCAGCAGTACCACCCTGATGTTCACCTAACACTCCTGGTTTGTGGAATCTGCATTTCCTGTTCCGACTGGGACGTGTGTAAGGATACTCGGAGGAGCAGCAGGGCAATGAGGGCATCAGATCTTGCCTTTTCCCAGGCAGCACTGTTTCAGGTTTGCATTTTACGTGCACCATGACAGCTGTGAGCACTGTGATTCGGGAGGACTTGAACTCAAGCTTTTGTGAGCTCCACATGGTAAGAGTGAGTCGAAATGAACATTAACAGCGCACGTGCCATGACCCTTGTGAAGTCAGCTTCCCTCCGAATGTGCCAGCATAACACCACTAACCAGGAGAGACGCTGAGGGAGTCCATGAAACCGAATCACAGCAGAGCTGCATCTGTTTATTTTTTTCATCTTTTTACTTATTTGTTTTTTTTTTTGAGATAGGTCTCTCTATGTAGGGAACTCCCTGTGTAGCCCAGGCTGGCCTCAGACTCACTGAGACCCACCTGACACTGCTGGGATTAAAGGCGCACGCCACCATGCCTAGCTGAGCTGTGTCTGTTGAGATGATAAGCCTCATCCGGAGAAAAATAAAGCTCCCTCGCTCCGGCTCTGGACTTCATGGCATCATTTTGTCCTTAATGATGCTTGAGACCCCTATTTGTCTATTCACTTGGCATTTCTTTAGTATCAGAAAAATGGGCCCCATGCTAACCCCCCTCCCCATTTCCCACACCAGCCTAATCAGCTTTGACCTAAATGAGGGCACAAAGTCCTGACATTTAATGACAGTGTAAATGTACACAGATCTAACATACATCAACAATCCCTAAAACATGTTAATATTCCTCGACAGAAATTAACACTCTGGAGAATACAAGTTTTGACAGATTTAAGGGATTGCCTCTGTCCTTGTGCGTCTTCATCAAGCGGGGCCCTGAACGAGCCCCTCTAGGAAGACACATGAAGTTCTGTCAACGTGAGGCCACAGAACACCTTTTCTTGTGTCTCTCTGTGTTACTGTTCAGAACAGAACTAAACTTACCAATGTAAGTACCGCAAATATAGAAATGGGAAAGAGGACCCCAAGAAATTCCCAAGGAAGCAGCATCTGTGTTTAAGATGTGCACACTGGTTTTCTCGCTCTGCTTTCCTAGACAATGTAACTACTATTCACATAGAATGCACATCGGGTTGTATTTTGTAGGTAATCTAGACGTGATCTGAAGCATGTGTGGGAAGGGGTGCATGTCCTACACGCAAACCATAGGCCATTACATGGGAGGGCTTCAGCATTCTTGGAATCTGGCATTCATGAGGAGTTGTGGAGGAGCCAGCTCTCTGATGGGTACTGAGGAGGACCCCAGTCCATCCCAGACAGGTATGGAGAAAGCGAGGTACAGGGAGGGGCTGCTGCATGCTCCCTGCATCCCCTTTCCTAGTTTCCTCTGGGAATAGAACCTTTTGTTCCACCTTGGATCAAAGTCCAGAGTTACATGGTTAAACATTCAGATAACCTGTGATAAAACCCTGGCATCTCCCTGATCTGGAGGGAGCCTCTGGCCCCTGAGATCGCTGGCTTTTGTTGTTCGCTGACACCTTGATCCAAGTGGCAAGTCCAGGATTTAATGGCATGATGTACACACTGCCTCTTCTCTGATGAAGGTATTAGTTCTCTGTAGCTGGTTGCTACCATGCTTTTTTACCCTCTAACTCGTGAAAGAGAAAGGAAGGAGATAGATATAGATAGATAGATAGATAGATAGATAGATAGATAGATAGATAGATAGATAGATAGATCTTCACCATGCTTGTAGGGGGCTGGGAAAGAGAGGAAGTAATATCCAGCCCTCTTTTGGCTGTCCGAGGCTCGGAGCGCAGGAGTTACTAGTGAGCTGGACTAGCGTCTCAGCTCAGTATGCTCAGACCTAATTTCTCCTAATGAAGTTCCTCTAAGCAGTGACCAACCAACCAACCCATCAACAACCATCCAACCCTGGCTCTCTGAGCTTCAACCCTTATATATTCTAAGTTCCCAGAAGTCCAAGAGGCACACAGTCATAAGGACAGGTTACAGGTGGCAAAACAGCTGCACGTAACCAAATTATGGCCACCAGTAACATTTCAAATCAACTCATCGTCATCCACTGCACCTGACGTGGAGACAGAAGCACAGGCCAAACGCCATTTTGTGTATTCAAAGAAACCAAAATCACAGACTCCTTCAAAGCGTCCTGCCACAGTTCTTGGTTTCGTTTGTTAGTCAGTATTGTCAGCTCGGGTTGTCGAATGAGGCGGGAACTAGTTCGCCAAAGGCATAGGTCTACCATCCTTCCACAAAGCTGGTATTGCATCCAAAAGCACCGGCGGACAGGTGCGGGCTTCCTGGGATGTGATAAACGCACTCTCGGAGATTAATGGCTACAGTCAAGTCAGCAACCTGGGAGGACAGGCTTCTGGAGGTTTGTTGTTGCTGTATTTGGTTCTTGGGGACAGGATCTCAATATGTAGCCCTGGCTGGCCTGGAACTCCCTGTGCAGACCAGGCTGGCCTCCAATTCAAGAAATGCACTTGCCTCTGATTCCTGGGCACTGGGATTAAAGGTGTGACCCACCACATCCAGCCTCAACATGGCCTTGAATAGAGAAAATTTGGCAATATGTTTCTCTCACTGGGATCAATAACCGAATTTTGGCTTTTCATTCCTTTTAATAAAATTATTCAAAAGAAAGTTTTGAATCCATTCATCCATACATCTGTCTGTGTCAGTTATGGTTTCTATTGCTGCAGTGAAACACTGTAACCAAAAGCAAGCTGGGAGGGAAGGGTATGTTTGGCTTATACTTCCATACTGTAGTCCATCATCTAAGAAAGCCAGGACAGGAACTCCAGCAGCGCAGGAACCTGGAGGCAGGAGCCAATGCAGGCCATGGAGGGGTGCTGCTTACTGACTTGCTCCCCATTGCTTGATCAGCCTGCTTTCTTATAGAACCCAGGACCACCAGCCCAGGCACCACCCACAGCGGACTGGGCCCTCCCCATCAATCACTAATTGAGAAAATGTCTTACAGCAGGATCTTATGGAAGCATCTTCTCAATCGAGGCCTCCTCCTTCCAGATAACTCCAGCTTGTGCCAAGTTGACATGAGACTAGCCAGCACACCATCCACCGGTACATCCATCCATCCATCCATCCATGCATCCATCCATCCAACAAAACCCATGTGGTGGTTGCTTACAATGTGTCATATTCTGTCAAACCTCAAGGAGTCAAAGACAAGGTGAGACTTGGTTCCGCAGCTACAGGAGTCCACAGCCAATTCTAGAAGTGTGCTTAGGCCTGGGCACTGCACGACAGTAGGGACTTTTTAGTTTCGAGCTCTAAAATAGCTTCAAAGTCGTGCCCCCACATTAGAGAGGCCGTGTCCACCGTGGAGAGATTGCTCACTAAGGCCTCGTGGTGTTAGTGCCGATGGGAAAGAGGTCTAAATCTACAGCGATCCGGTTGCACAAACACTCCTTTGACTTCTGCTGTTTGTTTTCACTCATTCTGGTTTGAGTCAGGGAAATTACACGTGTTCAATTGCCTGGGTGCTCCAGAACCCTTGGAGTGTCTAATCACAGTTAATAATTACACAAAGCGAGGAGACTCAAATGCTGGATTTAAGTACTATCAAGAGAGAAACTATTTGAGGGGAAATATAAGGAGTGCTTTGCCTTGTTTTATAGATAAGCATGGGCTATAAAGGGAGGCTGGACTTCTTAAGTGGATAGAGACTATGGTTGACTGATAGCTTATTTATTTTTTAAAGATGTATTTATTTTATTGTATGTTTATGAGTGTTTGCCTGTATGTATGCGTGCCTGGTGCCTGAGGAAGCCAGAAGGAGGCGTTGGATCCCCTGGTTCTGGGGTTACAGATAATTGTGAGCCACCATGTAGGTACTGGGAACTGAACCTGGGTCCCCTGGAAGAGCAGCCAGTGCTCTTAACTGCTGAGCCATCTCTCCAACTCAAGATAACTTAATATTTATCAAACTTACACAGAGTTTCCAGTTCTGGGTTAAACTACACGTGAGATAGAAAGAGAACTTGTGACTAATATACGATCAAAGTAAAAAAATAGTTTAAAATGGGATAGGGTATTTGAAATTAAGACCATTGAAAAATATGTAGGCAATAGTTTCTGGTAATATCAATTACCTTAGATTGAATTTATACTGCAGCAATAATCCATAGAAATCCCTGGCCCACCTACTTCTGGGTCTTGTATGTGTAGTACCGAACCCAAAGATTCAATTCTTAACACTTTCCTGGGGACACACACATTGCTAATCTAGGAACTAAACCTTGAGAACTACTGCTCTCTGTATGTGTGTGTCATGTATGTGTGTATATATCAGATAGATCTCTCTGGCCTGGAACTCAGTGTATAGTGGGCTTCCAACTCACAGAGATACACCTGTCTCCCCCTTCCTACTGCTGGGATTGAAGGTGTCACCGCACCCAGCCTATCCGCTCGTCTTGAGAATCCAGCAGAGTTTTGTCTATTAAAGCCCTGACTAAAACCTTAGCAAATGTTAGAGCCAGTGTGCATTTAGGGGGTGAATGGGAGGTCAGGCATTCCACCAGAGGGATGGTTGCTCTCAGACTCTCAGGTCAGAGCCAGCGGCTCGGCGGCTTCAGAGCTGGCTCTTCTCCCTAGTCATGTGGATGCTTTCTTCTGCCTGATTCCATCTTTCTCTGTAAACGGATAAAAGCGTCTGCAGATCCCATGACCAAGAAAGCAGGATCCACGGACGATGATTTCCTAAGGTCAGATTTCCACGTTCTCATTTCAACCTTTGGGACTTCAAGGGGTGTCACGTGACTCCTGTAGTCCAAGGTATTTTCTTGGACCTGGGTTGCTGAGGCTTAGGTAAAACAGAGGGTGAGTCATCGCCCTGTCTGAGTTGAGTTCCACCAAGCACATCCATGTTTCCCAAGGTGCTGCTTCCTTCCTTTCTGCCCCGTCAGCAGGATCTGAGTCCAGTGAGTATGGGACTTGGTGCCAGTGAGAACAGCTGCAGGCATGACATCACTCAAAAGAGGGGTCGGATGCCTGTGGAGCCATGATGCACATGGCTCCATGCCAGAATGCACTGCACTGGCACCTGTGACTGGGATCCACTCCTGCCATGTGCTCCTTATGGGGTGGGTGACCACAGAACGGTATTCTGTAAGGACTGTATGGAAGTCTTCACTTCACTGCTTAGAACATGTGACGTGGAGGGGGTACTTGACCGAGGAGAGGAACAGAGCCAGTGTTGGGAGAGGGATTGCAGGGCCCCTGCCGTGCTTCCTTCTGCCTTTGTCACTAGATAGCTGCCGATGGATTGGCAAACGGAGTCAGAAGCAAGACGGAGAGAAAATTATCCAGGAGCCAGCACTAACAACCACCCTAACTTGACGCAAACCCTCCCCCACCTCAGCGCATGTGTCGCCACGGCTGCCGGAGAGCATGTTCCAATGGGTTACACGTAACGGGAAAGGGGACAAGAAACAAAGCCAGTCGCCCATTTCCACACGTGGACGCTTTGAAGGGAGAGAGACAGGAAAGCCGAGAGGGTTAGCGTGGAGAGCGCTGGTGTGCGAGGAGGGAAGTATGGGACACAAGGTCTCTGGGACAGTAACTCAGGATGCAGGGATGAAGGGGGAGGGCTCTCAGAGATGCTCACTGGGCTGAGTAAGGGTGGGAGTTACTTTCTGTAGGCTGTTCAGAACCGAGTCTGCCTGCGTCTTTTAATGCGACCCCATCTCAAGGCTGGGCCGCATGGGAGCCCCGTTATATCTACATTTCCCATAAAAATTTGTTGTGGAAGTAGAAGGCTTAAACGTAACGGTGTATACATTTGCTGATTTTTCTCATCTAGCCCGGGGCATTAGGCAGATATTGGCCTATGATATAAGGAGAGAAGGAGAGACAAATGCCACTGAATTAGTCCCATCCATCATTATTGTTAATCAAAGCAGAGCTATTCACTACAAATACGAGACAAGAATTTCCCCCCTAATGCCTATCAGCTCTGCGAGAACGTTCCCTTGTGGTTCGAATCTCATCAATGTTTCTTGTGCAGCTTTAATATTGCTGTGCGCTGGAGGCTCTGATACTCAACTCCTCACCAATGGTCTCTTCTCCCTGCGGAAGCAAAGATCGTTCAAGTTAAAGCACAGAGGGAAAGAAAGAAAACCCTGCAGGGAACTTTGGGAATATGGAAAAGTAAAGAACAAGATGTTCAAGACATTGCTGTTGGGATCTGCCCTTGGCCCAGGCTGCTCTAGACCACACCACAACCCATCCAGCCCCTATTCCTTTTCAGATTTCTGGGGCTACCGTTCTGTAATTCACAACCCCTCTTGCATATTCTCTGGACTGTTCTGAGGTTTTACAAGACAGCGTCATTGCTCTGTCTAAGCAAGCTGAAATAGTGGGAATTACATACAATACAAACCAAAGAGCCAAAGTGTGTGTGTGTGTGTGTGTGTGTGTGTGTGGTGTGTGTGTGTGTATAGGCTCAGTGTTGTGTCGACCTCTGGCATCTCTCCTGATCACTGATTCGGGGACTCTCATTAAGCCCATCGTGGCGAGTCTAGTGAGCCAGCCTGTTCTGGAGAGTTCCTGTCCCCAACTCCCCTGTCTTGGGAGTGCAGGCTGGATGCACATGGAACCCACATTAAAGTTCAGCGTGGACCCACTTGACTTTAATGTGGGTTCTGGGGATCAGAACTCTGGTCTTTACACTTGCTGGCAAGTACTTTATGTGCCGAGACATTGCCTCTGCCGAGTGCTTTTCATAGCTCTCCAAGAACAATGCCCAATTCTGATTGATTTTCTTCTCCCTGGCCCTGCTCTTACTGCTTACTTTGTAAACCCAGGCAGCATCTACCTCAGGTTTTGCACACCCATCCTTTTTGACTTCCGTGTCTTCCAGAAAACCTTGACAAGAGTTGTATTGTTAAAACCTTTATTTAGTTCTCTATATTTATGTTTATGTTGCTTGTGTTCCAACAATCTGTCAGAGAATTCTCCAGATTCTGTTTTGACAATCATGGTCTGAAAGTTGTTAAGGATTCCCACAACAGTACAGGGTCAACGCTTCTTAAGACCCCAAAGGGAGAGAAGATGCCTCCTGGAGGGAGCTGGAAACAGCAGATGGTGAATCATATTCACATGTGGAATTTAACACGATGTGCTTTGGATGTACAAACTGGACTGAAGTTTGCCCTCCTCTTCTCAAACAAGCAAACAAACAAAACGGTTAGATGATTGGATTTCAAGGTGCACAAGCTGCCATCAGCTGTTGGCGGGTGAGCTCTGACAGCAGCGTGGCGCCAGTGGTCTTCCTCTTGGAGCTGATGATGTACGAATCCTTTAAGCTTGCGCCTGCTTTCCAGCTCCACATCATTCACTGCTGATTCTGGGTCCCCTTGGAACAATGAAGTCTCCAAGGGCATGGCTGTATTTTATCCTTCTTTGCTTAGTAGATGTTTGATGTTTTCAAGAATTTCCTGTATCCATTTAGATGTAAATAATTGATTTTTATTAAAAACGACTTTCATCCGTCCATGAGAAAAACCAGCAATAGGTCTTGACTTTTTCCAACTTGAACATTAGTCTATGCTTTTGGTAAAGTATTGGGTATTTTGGAAATGCTAATATTTCCTATTTAATGGTATTTTACTGTATTTCCAAAGGGTGGAAAAATTTCATAGCCTCAGAAGAATTCGAATGCATTACGGAATGATGCTCTAGGCCTCTTAAAGGAAGGCGATGATTTCAAAGGCATCACCTGTCCGTGCCAATTAGTCGACGTCAAGTAGTACCTACTCCTATCAAAGGAAACTCATAAATATTCTGAGGGAGTCAAAGAAATTTGAAGTTCTCAAGAAGTAATGAAAATCTTAAATGATCATCTTCGCTTAGCGCAGTGACTAGCTGGGGGACAGGTGGGGAGCTACAATAATTTAAAAGTTACATTTCTACATGTTACACTTGAAAATTATATATTTTTATTTTATGCTCTGTAATATAACTATAGTTTGCCATTTTCATGATTTTTATAACAGAATGTTTGTGAAAGTGAAATTTGAAAAAAAGTAAAACAAGTAACTCTCAGTCCTCGGAGAAGTGAGTGTGCCTTCCAGGAGCATGGCAGGTGCGGGGCTGGTGATTTCCCGGAAGTTCCTTCGCCTGTGCTGTGCGGCTGGCCTTGAGGCCGGCAAAGGCCCGAAGCGGCTCCTTGCCACGTCTTCTGCTCTCTGTCTTACTCCATCCCTCAGGCGATGGACGGAGCTGCTTCTCGACCTCTGGACCTTCTAGAAACATAATCCCACATCGAGTCCTGAGCCTGGCATTCCAAACTCCCAGCAGGTTGTGCTTCAGCTGATGGGAAGCTAAAAGCCATGTAAGAATTAGAATCAATCTGGGCCACGTGCTGTGAGAAAGCCCAAGCTGGTCACAGGGAGAGGCTAAGTATTCATTTCCTCTGACTTCTGTGACAATTCTCCACATACTCCGTGACTTAATCAGACAGAGCTTAGTTCTTCCCTAATCTGGAGGCCAGACGTCTGGAATCAAGATGTTGGTTGGTCTGTGTTTGCTCTGAATGCCTCATGAGGGAAGCTGGTTCTGGCCCGAGCCAGCTCCAGCCAGCACTCCCTGACCTGGTCATATTATTCAAGCCCGCCTCTGTCTTCATGTATCCCTCATCAGCTTGCCAGTGCGTGAAAACTGCTTTTCCTTCTCACGGTAGTCATCAGCCTTTAAGAGCCCACCAAGATAATTTAGGACAAATGCAACATCTATATTCACTTTATTTTGCCACATAAGGCAATAGCAATGGCTGGTGGGAGTCAGGAAGCCAATGCACTTGGGAAGGACCCATTATTTTTCTGGTACAATGCAGAAAACAACTATGACATCATCACCATGGGCTTGAACACTTGTAGGGCCTTTTATGCTATGACCTGTGTGGCCTAGGGACTGACCAAACTGGGGAGCCAGGTAATGAAGACATGACAATCACACATATGAATAGCTGAGATCAGGAGAGCCATGTTCTCTGATGGAGCGCACTAATAGCAGCCCGGAAACCCCGCACATACAGTGTGTACAGCTGAATGAGGAAGGCGGGTTTGTTACGCATAGTGTGAAAGAGGAGCTAGGGAGAGCAAATCTCTGTAGGGGATCTCTGTAGGGGTCTCTGTAGAGGTCTCTTGGGGGGCAGTCTCAGGCCATAGTCATCAGGAATAGAAAGCTGTGAGGGGTACTTCCTGAACTCTGTCAACATCTGCACTCTACCACGGGAAGGCCTTGCCATATCCGTGGGTCTGAGGCACACAGTAGGACAGCAGTTTACATGCACAGTGACCTCAAACCATGTTATTAACGTGGCTCTAAGGTCTGGCAAGAGTTCAGTCTCTTTGAAGGCAAGAGTCTGTATTTGATGAAAAATGCACAGGAAGTGTCTGGCACAAGGTTGGCGCCTTGCCGACACTAGCAAGACGGACATGTGTGTGTGACAGGATTCTGTACTATCCCTTCGCTGAGGGCAGAAGAAGAAGGAGCAGAAGTCTGTTCATGTCGGTATCCCTACAGGCCCAGGGGCCACTCTCACGTGTTGACGCCAACTGAGCGTGAAAGAGATGCCCAAATGCCTGGAATGTCTCACGTGAGGGAAATAGCTTCTGAGTCCTTCATGCACCAGAGATCAGTTGTCCCTTGGTGTCTATGGGGGACTGAATCCAGGCCCCTCCTGGACACCAACCTCCCAAGATGCTCTAATCCCTTTTGTAAATAGAATGGTATATTTATATTCTCCTGCAAACCTCAAGTCATTCCTAGATAATTCATAATACTGAATACAAATGCTATCTGAATAGGTTCTTTTCTATATCGTTTAAGGAAGACGGACAAAGGAGACGCCCCAGTTAAGTTGTGGTCTACCCCCTCACTGAGTCGTCGGTGCTGTGTGAAATCCTTTCCAGAGTGACATCTGCTCCCCAACCCCGGCCCCAAGCCAGCAGCAGGCTTCAGCCTTCTTCTCCCAGCATAAGAGTCACGGGGAAGTCTCAGTTCCTGGGGGTGCTTTGTCTCAACAGTCTGGCAGCCAAAGGGAGGGACACAAGTGTCTATTTGGAATGTCTTCATTCCTGTTAGGATGTGGCATCCCATGATAGCCAGGTCCACTTCTGATGTTTTTGTAAGAACGGCTTTTCAATTTTTAAGCCGTATCTCTTATCACAAAGAAGTATTAGTAAAGGCCACAAATGTCTGTTAAGCCGTGAGAGAGGCAGCAGTTGTTGGTTTTAAATACTTTTGCAACAGGGACAAGGGTCCAAAGTCTAGACCTGGAGGTGCCAGGCTGCCTGGTCTCTGTGGTGGCACAGACCTTCTGTGGGCTTCGGAATCCACTGCTAACTGCCTCCCTCACAGGTGTCTGGGGGAGGCACTACTGTGTCCAGGACCCGTGGATACCACTGTCCATAGAAAGTCCAGGGATTCCCACATCCAGTGTGGGAAAACAGCTATGACAATTTCCTGTCTGTGTCTACTCGTGTGCTCATTATTAAATGGCTGACCAGATGCTTCTAAAGTCCTTACCTGTGACAGGAAATACAAAAACATCCCTTATACAGAAGAAGTTGCCAGAATTATATACATTTCTGCAGGGCTCCTGTTGATGCACAGACTGATTTGATGGCACAGCACACGGTATGTCCCACCCCCAAGCCCTGTGCCCCAGCACACACTGCGTCCCGACCCCAAGCCCTGTGCCCCTGACTTTGGAAGTTTGCATGCTGATGTTTCTTGATGAGCCAAATTGCCTTTGGATCCTTTGGAGGGAGACGCTGAGGTTGTTTTGATCTTACCTTATTATAAGTAGTGACAGAAGGAATAACTGTGTGCACAGGTCATTGTACACGTGTGACTAACGTAAATTACTGATATTAATTTGCAAAATCTCCTCTCTATTGGACGTGGGGTAGGGGCTCAAATTGAATCATGATGTGTGCTGTCAAATGTAAGCCATATAATTTTGACAAAGAAAATGAGAACCATCCTGTTATTCCAAGGGATCCAATTGTTTTACTTCTGTCTTTAAACTTGCATTTTTAGTGATCGGAAGTGCAAACCAATCTGAGAAACAATCCCTGTGTAAGTCCCCTACAAAGAAAAACAAGCAACAGCTGTGTCCTCATAGGTTTGGGCTCTTTAAGATGCCGTCAACCTCATGGCTTATGTACAACCAAGATTTCCTTCTTATACCTGCGAAGGCTCAAGAATCTGCAGTGAAGTTGTCATCGGGCCCAGTGTCCCTTGAGGAACCATTTCCTGTCTCCTGCTTTCTGCATGGTTGTCTTCTAGACACGCATGCGGTATGAAGAGGCAGAAGTAGCTTCCTCTCCCAGCTTCTGTCCACGCGTGTGCGTGTGTCTGTGCGACTGTCTTGCACATACACTTTCGTGGGTGTGGAGGCCGGAGGGCAGCATCGGGTTCCATCCTCAGGAATGCTATCCGTTCCCTTTGAGACAGAGTCTGTCATTGACCTGGAACTCGCCAAGTGGGCTTAGACTCGCTGCCCAGCAAGCCCCAAGGATCCCGGTGTCATCTCCTCCCTGGCGTGTGTGTCACGGGATCAAACTCAGCTCACATATTTGCACGGGGAGCGCTTGACTGAGTCAGTCCCCAGCCGTTGGCTCCTTTCCGTAAGAACTGACCTCGTTGTGAGGGTTCTGTCCCACTGACCTGCTGCCTTTTCTCCCCCAGGCTCCAACCAGTAATGCTTAGTACACATTGCTGGTGAAGATTTCAGACATTTGGCTTTGGGGGCACACACAACATTCAGAGCCTGGCAGCCCTCGGAGGCCCTGTGCCTTTTATAGGAAGGTTTGCATCTATTTTTAAATGAAGACATTTAGCCATTATTTTAACTCCTGGTAAGTGGTTGCAATGGGCTTGGGACCATCAATCCAACAAATATTTAATGAGCTGGATGGCAGAGACTAGAATGGAAGCTAGTACATTTTCCTCCCCCTGGGCCTGGAACATATGAATCGTTCCTCAGCCTCTCTTGCCATTGGATATTGACATGCATCTGGGTTTGGACCAATGAATATAGGTGGAAGTATGTGGGAATTTCCCACACCTGGCCCATTAAAACTTTCCCGTCAGATCCTCTGCTGATCCCCAGACAGCCACCGAAGTTGGCAGACAGTCAAACTTGCCAAGAAGCCAACTTCTGTTATGGTAACTTACTAGACTCCCAAGGTTTCCTTGCACCAACATTTCGTGTGATTTCGACAAGAACCAGGTCTTCCGGCTCTAAAGGCAGTGGGCAGACTGGCCAGTGGTCTGAAGGTTGTTGGAGAATCCTAAAAACTGATCTTGCTATTGGCTAGGGAGAGATTTCAGGCTAATCTCTTCTTAAAGCTCATTTAAGTTACTCTGAATTCTAAGGGGAATTTGAAAGATTTGTTTAAACTGCAGCATCATCTTGACTTAGGGAATAAGCATAATCCTGAGAGAGAGACCACTCTCCAATGGACTGATTGAGCTTCAACTGACCAGTCTGCTTACCTATCTGACTGCCCAACTGGCTGATCGATACTTAACTTTCCTTGTTAGCTTGGTTGGATTCAATGACACTTAGGAGACTGAACTCATTCCTGGATGTGTCTGTGAAGGCCTTTACAGAGATTATCACGGGAAGCCCCACACTGATTGCGAATAGCAGCCCCAACAGGAGGGGCCTGGATAGATTAAAAGGCGATAAAGAAGGAAGTCCACTAGCAGGGACATGCCTGATTCCCATCTAGCATGAAGTGAATTAATGTATTCTTTCCCATGTGTTTCCACTGTGATATTCTGTCCCATTCAGGCCCAAAGTAAAATGGGACCCCTGACCATGGACGGGAAGCCTTGGAATGACTGAGCCAGAACAAACTCCTTCTCTTGTGGTCTTGGGCATTCTATCTCCAGAGAAATCACTGTGGATATATGAATTGTAGAGGGAGTTGGGGCTGCAAAGGGGCGTGGACTCCACTTATTACCCAAGCTACCAGTTATTAATATTAGAAGGCTCTAAGGAACCACCCAGCCCCGTGAAAAAGAAATGAACACTCCCAAAGAAAAATAGTTCATAAATCATTGCTACCGGATGCACAGTATTTGCAGAGGCACTTAACAAAACTAAAGCAAAACCAAAAATAAATAAATACGAAAACTCCCCAAACCTTCCCAAACTAAATCCGAGTTCAGGCTCTGTGGCCAGGCCCAGCTGCACGCAGGATCTGCCTGCGGACGAACCAGCCATTGGCCAGCGTGCCCTCCACAGACTCCCCTTCGCAGACTCCATCCTCTTGCTTGGCTGGATCATGTCACCTCTTCCAATGTTCTCAAGAGAACTGATATCTGACGGCTCGTCACTGACGTCTGTTGAGTGACTGAATGCATTTTGTTGGAGACTGGTATTTTTTCAACAGCCCATCACAAACAACTGTGATATTTCAGTTTTGCAGCTATGACATTAGAAAAAAAGTTCAAAGAGTTTTAGGCCTCGGCAAACAGAAAGTGGCTGGGGTAGAGAGTGTGGGGGAAGGGTTGGAAGGAGTGGGTGGGGCACATATGACCTTTTGGAGGACAAATTTTCCCACAGACCCTTCCATTCTACTGTGGATAGCAACACACCAGCCTGAGGAGATATCTACGGTCTATTTAGATCAGAGTAGTCAGACGATTCTTCTAGAACTTTCTAGATCTTGCTTCCAGCTTTCCTGCTTGACCATAGGCAAACCCAAACCTTGTTTCTTACTCTCTCAATCAAATCCATGACTTGAGCTCTTCTGATCCACGTCGCCCCCAACTTATACATTCTGAGAAACTCTGATAGCTTAGACACTTTTTCTTTTAATTAATAAATTTAAATATGCTTGTAATAGAAATGGAATTACTTGGCTTTTTCAATTCCCTTCCTTCCCTCTAGCTCCTCCCAGTTGCTCTTCCTCAGGCCTCCCACGCCCACCCATTCTCCAGTAAGCTTCCTTGCTTTATTGTTTATTCATTAAAATTTATTCTTTCCTTTTGTTGAAAGTAGACTATTTTCTTATACAGTATATCCTGAGTACAGTTTCCCCTCCATACCCTACTCTCCATCTCTCTTCCCTCTCAGATCTACTTATTTTCTGCCTCTCAGTAGAAAAGAACAGGCTTCTAAGAGGTAACAACCAAACATGACAGAATAAAACGTAAGAGAAAGCGAAACCATCGTACTGAAGTTGGACAAGGCAAACCAACAGCAGGGAAAGATTCCTAAGGGCAGGCACAAGAATCAGAGACCCACTTGTTCTCGCAGCCAGGAGTTCCGTGAAAACACTAAACTAAAAGCTGGAATATATACGCAGAGGGCCTGGTGTAGGTCCCTGCAGACCTGTGCTTGCTGCGTCAGTCTCTCTGCATTCCTCTGAGCCTTGCTCAGCTGATTCAGAGGGCCTTGCTCTCCTGGTGTCCTCCGTACCTTCTGGACTTTATGCTTTTCCGCCTCCTTTTCAGTGGGATTCCCTGAGCTCCGAGGGGAACAATTTGATGGAGGTGTACCAATTTAGAATCTCTCTCTGCATAATGTCTGATTGGAGGAAACTTCTCTGGTGATGACTGAACAAGCTTCCTTTTCTTTGATTACTATGGTTATATACCTATGCAGATGTAGTAGTATGCTGCTATGGCTCATCAAGAGGAATAGGGAGGCTTTCTCATACATGCAAACTCTGCCGGACCTCGGCAGAGGAAACCACCATTCTGGCCAGCACCGTGCTTGATTGACAGTGGAACCGCAAGCATCTGAGCTCAGGTGTTTTTATTCTTTCAGAACTCCTCAGGTGTTCTACTGATAGCACATGCAGATCATTAACAATTAAACAACCCCCACAGAAACCCAGCATCTGCAGACAATACAAAATGCCAAGACCTAGGCAGACCCTCACCCAACAGTGCATAAAACAATTATTTTACATAACTAAAAATAAGCTTCCATAACATGCATGTATGCATGTACAAACATATATATATTTGTATATGTAATGTGTGTGTGTGTGTATATATATATATATATATATATATATATATATATATATAGCCCACCATTTTTATACATGGTGAATATGTGGTTTTAGGGTGACAAGTTTGTATTAAACAACCAAATAGGAGGCATATCCTTGAGAGAGGCTAATTCTCCTTTTCCCAGCAGTCATTGCTTGTCTGTAGTTCTTTGACTAGGGGTAGGACCCTGGGAAACTTTCCCCCTTCCAGGTGAACACGCCCACAGACATGTTAGCTTATTCATCTTTTTGGTTTTCATCTCTACTGTGGTTTCCTATCTGTGCTCCTCTGGAAGCACTTGGCCAATGTGCCTCTACCACACGCTGGAGCACTTCTAGAGCTGAGAAAACGGTTTCCGAAGCTTCTTAGTTAGTTTGAATTTGAGGGTGACATCAAGAAGGAACATTGGATGAGCTTTTCCAGGCCGGTGTGACTCTGGGATCTGAAGGGAAGGCTCTCTTTGGAGCTCTTCTGACCAAGGAGGGGTGTACTCATTGGACTTAGAAAGAGGCTCATCCTCGGCTGTGTCCAAAACCTTGGCAATCACATCGAGCTTGTGAACTGTGTAGCGAAGCTTTGAATCCAGTCCCAGCTGACCACTGAGGCGTGATCTTCCCAGTACGGTGCCACACAAGAAAATCGTTTTCGTCAATGGGGCGCTGTATTTCAGCTGTAAGCTGAGACAGTAGTGGTCACGATGGGGCATCTTCACAGGCAGAGTGATGCTGAGTCTCGTTCAAGGTTGTGTCCGGACCAACTCAAGGCAGCCACACCCATTCCAAGAGTTGACCATTTTTGTGTGATGAATGCACTCAAAATCCTCCCTCCTAGCAGTGTTGGATACTCAGACCTCCCTTGTTAACTGTGATCACCCCAGTGCCGCAGAACCCCAGTGTGGAGCCCTCCATTGCCAGCCGTGACTGTGACTCACTAGCTAGCTGTGTCTGCTAAATCGCCCTAGATTCCACATGAGAGTGAAGTCATGTGGTATTTGCTCTTCTGTGCGTGACTCATTTCCCTCAGCATTAGC
Source organism: Cricetomys ansorgei (assembly GCA_026225945.1). Lineage (NCBI taxonomy): Eukaryota > Metazoa > Chordata > Mammalia > Rodentia > Nesomyidae > Cricetomys > Cricetomys ansorgei. The sequence continues at coordinate 688,450 of JAMJFZ010001005.1, forward strand.
GTGAGCAGTTCCACCTGGGTGCTGCAATTGACAGGGCTGTTCCCTTTTTAATGACTGAATAGTATTCTGCCGTCCCGGGAACTCTCTGTTAATTCCATTTCTCGGTCTGGGCAACAACGCCACAGTCACCAACGCGGGCTGGTGTCCCTTTGAAATACCAATTTCTTTTCTTTCGGATCAATAACCAGCCAGGAGATTGTTGGGTCCTGTGGTGGCTCTATTTGAGTTTCCTCAGACTCTTCTGCAGTGTTCTCCGGAGAGAAATCATTAACTTACATCCACGCAAACAGTGTAGCTCCTTTTCTCTCCGCATTCTCTCCGGCATCTGCCATTTTTCCTTTAGGAGCGGAGACGCCCCGAGTAGGGAAAGATGGGGTCTCATCAGCTTCTCTGAAGGCTGGTGTGAATGTTATCTCACCTGTATGTCAGTCCTTGAATATCTGCTTCGGGGAGACGTCTTTTTGGGTCATTTGTCCATTTAAAAATATCAGATTCTTTCACTCACTATCTTTCGTACCCCATCCTTGTCTCCCAGACTTTCGCAGTCCTGTATTTTCTAAGTGAGGGGCTGTCACTGTTTTTCTTCTCTATTACGATGGTCCTTATTTCTGCAGAAGCTGGCTACAATGCAAAGTAGACAGCATGTTATATAGCTTTTAAAGCAGTAATTATTCACTGAGAGCAAACGAGAGGTCTTTAGGAGATAAAAAGCATGCATTTCTGTTTTCTGACTTTGTGGACAAATGTCTTGGGAGGTGGGTTAAAAGTTTACCAAAATACACTTGGGTTATCTGTTCAATTTTAGACCTAGGACCGATCTTCTTATCAGGGCATTTCCAGGGCTTCAGGGGGTTCTCAGCATCTTAATACAGTGCTGAAGGCAAAAGCCAGATCCCAGGAGAGGTCAGACCCAGCCATCAAATTAACATCTGTTAGGGATGACTCAGCTCCTCTTCAAGGTCAGCCTATTCACAGATGTCAGCGTGTCAGAACGAGAGATGATAATCACGGGCCCTGAGCCCTCTGGAACTCGGCTGACAGCTGTGGGAGATGAGCGGTGTTTTGCCGAGATAGCAAATTCCTGTTGGAATGTATACTTCCTTAAAAAAAAAAGGGGGGGGGACAAAATGCCAAATCCAAGTCTGGGTTGACCTTGTTCCTACCGAATGGAGATAAGACAGACTCTATTCTCACAGCCCTCGTAGCTGTGAGTCAGAGCTCCTGGCAGTGTCCTCTCTTCTACTGATTAATCCGGAGAGGGCTATCTGGATGGCGCGGCGAAAGCTTTAAACGTAACGTACCTTGTTGGAGCATTCCTAATAAGGACTGAGCATCCAAGTACTGTTTCAAATCAGAAACAGATACTTTTTATTTTCTTTTTGAGACAGGGTTTTTCTATGTAGCTCTGGCTGGCTTAGAACTCACTAGGTAGATAAGGCTAACCTCAGATTCCAAAGCTCCACCTGCCTCTGCCTCCTGGGTATTGGGATTAAAGGCATGTGTCACCAGGCCTGGCTAGACTTAGATTTATTATTATTTTTTTAAGCAAACCTTAAGAATTCTATCAAGTGCAGCCTGCAGCTTTGGAGCCGCAGAGAACACCTGCAGCCTTTAGCTGATATTTTAGGGAGAAGGGCAGGGTCTTGGAGATCTGGTTCTTTCTTCTCTTGTGAGAATCACTGAGAACATTTGACAGTCAAGTCCCATTTGCAAGGTGACTTTTTTGTTAGTTGAGACGTGTAACCAAAGATCCTGTGAGGAGAGGCCTGTCTCCTCACTGGTCCCCAAACTGTGTCATGTACTTACTCAGGGTAGCACAGATCAGGTACACGGCTGGCAACAGGAGGGGGGTTCTCTACTGTCTACAGATTAAAAGGACCAACAGACAAGCACACACAGAGAATCATACTCAGAGATGAGTGAAATTCATGAGCCTTGGCCAGCTGGCAGGTGGCCCCCAAGAGAGAGAGGAAGAGCACAGGTGTGGGGTGCTCTCTTTCTCACCAACTGGGTGCCTTGGGAAACTCAACCCCTTCAATTTCCAAGTGTTTATCTTGTTTGTTTATTAGAGGTCTTGGAGTATTTTTCTGAAGGGAAATGTTGCTGTAATAAGACCTTCAAGGAAAAGATACACACCACTGAGCTTTTAGCCTGCAGCTGGTCTGTAAGGTAGATTTCCCAGTATACCTTGCAATTCTTCCCTACCTCTATCTCTCCCCCCTCCCTTCTTTTCTCTCTCCTGTCTCCCTTCTCTTTCTCATCTCTCTCTTGCTTGCACATATGAGGCCAGAGCTGTGCCACTGAGCCAAGGCAGGTTTTACCAATCTGCCTAGCCTGGCCTTGAATTTATGATCCTCCTGCCTCAGCCTTCCAAAGAACCAGGATTACAGATCTTCACCAGGAGCCTGGCCACATTTCAGCTCCTAACTGGTCCATTCTCTTGGTATGGGGACGCTTCCAAGAATGTGCTCCGTGCTGAGCAGGCGGCAGGTTTATGGGAATCAAAAGTTCACAGAACTCTCATAGAGTTATTCTTCATAACACACCTTCCAGCTGTGTGGGGAGGCACTCTCCCAGGGCCTCTCTTATCCTGATGTTAAACAGTCCTGGACCCCACTAAAGGCTTCTCCTGCCAGGCCCCCTGTAGGAATGAAGACAGAAACAATGACATGTGGCTGGAGTGGCCTGATCTCTGACCCCTGCAATCTCAGATACTTCATTTTATGGGCAGCACTGGCTTCCTTTAGCCCCGTTTTAAAAGATAACATTAGCAGCTGCATTACTGAGACGCGTTTCTGTGCTGTGGTCGGGCTGGAAACTAAGGTAAGCTAGGATATTACACCGTCTGTAGCTATGCTTACAAAGAAAAGCCTTTCAAGCTTAAAGAAAAATATGATGATCCTTGAATAGATATCTTTTGTTCGTTAAGGCTCCGAGGCTTTTCTTAAATTGTCAGAATGAAAAAGGAAGTGGATTAAAATGTGGATTAAAATTGACCTCAAGGGCTGGAAGGCAGAGTCTCTGTTTCCTCCCCACTTCATGCCCTGTGGCCAGGCCCTAGGAGACAGAGCGTGTTCCCGCGGCTTCCTCTGCAGTGGCCATCAGACTACGAGAGTGAGCAGAATGAAAAGCCAATCTTTTGAATGTTTCCTCACCTAGAACATATCAGGGCACAGTTTAGCCTATGTAGTCTGAGCCATCAGGAGCATCAGTTAAGATACTATGCATAAATAAAGTAAGTTAAGTTTGTCTTTAGGCCCCCCCCCCCAACCATCCCCATTATGCAAGGCTGGCCTCAGGCAGCTTCCTCTATGGCTCCCCACCTTAGTTTTTGAGACAGGGCTTCTTACTGAACCCAGATGCTGCTATTTAGTTTAGATTAGCACCTTGAGGTCACAGGCATGCACTGTTAGGCTTGGCTTTTATGGGTGTTACGAGGTTTGAACTCGGGTCTTCATGCTTATTAGGCAAACACTTTACCCACTGAGTTATCACATCAGCCCCAGAAAATGACTCTTCCTAATTGGTAAATGGTGCTTACGTTTAGGACACAGATTGTCCCGAGATTTATGTTTGACTGGGATGGAAACTGTAAGAAATGGCCCTTGGTGTTTTCAGGAATCAAGCACAAGGCAGGAGCAGATCATTCTGCTGGAGACAGTGCGGGTGGGGCAGCAGCTTCTCTCTCCAGCACACATGTCTTCTTTCTGGAGGAGGGTGCAGCGCTGCTCAGGAGCCTTAGCTTTGGGGTGTGTGCTGTAAAGATCTTCACAGCATGTCCATGAGAGGGCGCTGGTGCTCCAGACTGCTGGTCTGTTCTGGAGAGAAACCTAGCCAGATCCCACAGCTTCCAGAGCGGTTAACCACTCACCCCACATCCCGGCTATCAGCCATCAAAGGTGTGTGTGTGTGTGTGTGTGTGTGTGTGTGTGCACATGCGCACACACATGTGTGTGCGTGCCCTTTGGGACTCTACCCTTTTGCCCAGCTTAGTCTTCTGTGGTCTTCTGACTCTAGTTGAAGCTGTGAAGCCCACTGCCCATGTGTGAAAGGGTTGAGCACTGGTGCAAACCAAACTTAGGAAATTAATGTCGTGCGTTAGTAATTCAGTTTATCTCCAAAAGAGGAAGCAGGGACCTCTGGGGGCCCCCAAAGAAAGGAAAAGTTATTTGCCTCATGGAAGGAAGTTTCAGAAAGAGGTAGAAAGAAAAAAGAGTGACCAGCAGGCCATTTCCAGTGAAATGGACACTGTTCACATAACCCTCACCTTAGCTTGAGGCATGGGGTAAAAGGCAAAAATGGCTAAGGGGTCACACGTGTGTTCGTTTGCAGGCAGGAGTCAATAGCACGTGACAGGCCGGAGCTGATCCCACTGAAAGGCCCTCAGTCCGCAGTAGCTTTCTCCTTTACATCATGGCATTTCCCAACATCTGAAGGGTTCATGATCATCCAGTGTCTTCTTCTGCACATCCCCCTTGTTGGAACATAAACTCGGTGGACCATGGGCCCGTCACCATCTCGTGCACAGACACAGCCTCTGCTCCTGAGACTTCTGCCTGACACAGAGGTCCCCCTGGTGACCATGCCTGGAGGTGTCAGACTCTCACAAAGAGGCCAAAGCTGGAGTGGCTAACTGTGGCCTCGGAGAAACAGAAAAGCAGCTCTCACAATGCCAAGTGCCCGGGTGGGGCTGGAATATGGAAAAGGGATTCTTTTTAATTGACTGAGATAATCATGAGATCATTTCAGTGGCCACATACTCTCAAGTATGTATGCTCTCAAGTAATCTACACACACACACACACACACACACACACACACACACAAATACATTATTTATTAAATTCTTGATTTGTAGCTATCGACAATGTGTGTATATGTATGCCGATTTGCACTGGAATTTGTAAGGTTTTGTATCGTCCTACTGGACAGTGTCCTGTGACAGAACTTGCGAAATCTTTGGAAATGTATCCAGCTCAGCGTCACACCTGTGGAAAGAAGTGTCCTCATGCTCAGCATTCAACAGGAGATCCTCGTTTATCTCTCTTTGGGAGTTCCAAAGATTCAACCCCTAGGTATAAACTATCAAGTGACTCTGAAAGAGAAACATCGTCTTTCTTAGCTTTGGTACAGTCTGACACAGAACCCAGAGCCCTGTGACTCCAGACAAGCGCTGCACCACTGAGCCCCACCCCCGGGATAAGTCTAATCTTTTGTTCAAGTCCATCTCAGTTTGGATGGTGAGTTCTGGTGACAGGTGCCGCCACTGTGTGAACACCTATGGGAGGGATGCTGAAAATCAGAACCATCGCCTGGTGTATTAGTCGGGGTTCTCCAGGGAACAGAACTGACAGAATGAAGTAATGCATATCTATGTGTTAGTAAGGAATTTATTGGAGTGGTTCACAGGCTGTTAGTGGTCCAAGTAGTCCAGCAGTGGCTATTTCCTTACAGAAAGACCAAGGATCCAGTAGTTGCTTAGGTCACCAGATTGGACGTCTCAGTAGTCCCAGTCTGGTGCTGGAATCCCAGGGAGGGTCAGGAGTCCTGTGAATGCACATGGGTGACCAGAAGAGTACACGTGACCACGTGTGGACAAGGACATTAACTAGGGTGAAACCCTAAAGATGAACACCCACCCTTCTGAGAGGAAAACAGGCATTTCCTTCTTTGAGGAGATACCTTGTATGATTAACATTCCTGGTTTCCCTAATGATCCGTGGGCACAAGGACCTTTGTGTCCACAGATGCCAATGACACAGTGGTGCCCCATATACAGCTTTCAAAGCGGTGGGCAGATGGCTCTGTAGGTGCTCCCAGTGTTGGGTGACACGACTCTGTAGATGCTCCAGGTGTTATGCCCTCGATGGCTCCCTAAGTAACTACCTGACAGATGTGTTTCCTGCATGGCTTGGGGCCAGTTCCATTGCAGTGTGGTTGGTGAGTATGCTTTACATCCTGATTTGGGAAGTGAAGGGCTAGAGAGGCTCTCACTACACCAGCAAGCACAGGACAGAAATGGCTCCCTCAGGGCAGGGAGATCCCAGTGATCCTGGTCTGGGTGGCAGACATGAAAGGTTTTGAGTGCTATCATTTGTAAAAGAAAACCTCATATCCTCAGCTAATTTATTTTTATGCTGCCTTTTTGATTTAGCTGTCACACGAGAAAACACCGATAAAAGCATTCATTAATAAGCAGGGCTTCTCTGGTTGCATAATGGTGGGTTTTGTCTTGTGAATTGGCACCAGGAAAACATATGTGGTTTGCTGTGAGTGAGATATAAACTGTCTTTACATTTCCCCTGGAGTTCAGCAGCAGCACATGCCAACAGTGACCTGAGATCTAGATCCAGGTTCATCTGAAGGCTGTGAAATTTGGCTTTCATTGAATTTTTAAATACATCAAAATTGTGTTTCGGTATACATTTACAGAAAGATAATAAAAAACATAAAATTATGTATATGTTTGTATAGTCGTAGGGGCTGGGAGGATGGGCTAGGCTTTGAGATAGGTACAGTGAAAGTGTGTGTGTATGTGTGCGTGTGTGTGTATGTGCATGTCTGTGTGCATGTGTGAGTGTGTACATGTTCACGTGTGAGTGTGTGAGCATGTACATGTGCACGTGTGAGTGTGAGCATGTGTGTGCGTGAGTGAGCGTGTACATGTGCACGTGTGAGTGTGTGCATGCTTGCATGTGCATGTGTGCCTGTGCACCTGCGTGTGTGTTAACTCTTGTTTCCTAACTTTACACCTGATGATGGAACCAGACCCATAGCTGATCTCTTTTTCTACCAGGCTGTTTCTTGCTGTGAAGTTTTTCCTTCAGACTTTGGAGTTCTCAAGAAAATCTGAACCTTTGAAAAATTACTTTTAATCTTACAAATCTTCCTCTCCTTCCAGTATTTTAAGACATCTTTTCATCTGACATCTATGGGAGAGCGATGATAGTTTATGTACAACTGCTGTGTTACAAGTCACAGCTAGAAGTCCAGCAACTCAATGCAAGTTCGAGTTGTATAAGTCAGAATTACTTTTCTAACGCATGAGGATGCTCAACAAAAAATGCATTCTGTCAGCAAAATCTTGCTAAGAATCTTTCCAGATCAAACCCAGAGAGAATGGTCATGAACATTCCTGGGCCTAAACTTAAAGACATTTGTGTTTGAAAGTATTGACCAGTGTGTGTGTGTGTGTGTGTGTGTGTGTGTGTGTGAAAGAGAGAGACAGAAAGACAGAGAGAGAGAGAATGCACACACACATATGATGTGCAAATACTGTGCATAAATATCACCTCATGAATTTATACGCATGTATGCATGTGCATGAACTTATATTTAGGAGAAAATTAAGCCATTATCACTTCCTGGAAGCCCTGCTGGTTTTAGTAAGAGTGGAGGGTTTGATAGATAATTGCTTTGTCACAAAAAAGGGAGAAGTTCAAAATGAATGACTTTTTAAAACTGAACAGCTAAGGGGAAACAAGTAGATGACAAACGTGTTTTTGTTCCGGTGGATTAGGCTCCTCCCATAATCACATTTTGATCGTTGTGGGACTTGGACAGTGTCGTACACAGGTGAACTTCACGTCTTCAGATATTTTGACGTCAGCAAGGTCAGGTGGGAGTTCAGAGAGTAGAAGAAAGAGGCATAAAATAGGAGTCTTCAACTGAGTCCTCTTTAACTTAGTAGAGATGCGATGATCCTGAAGACCCCTGGGTTCTGTTGGCCTATGAGACAGAAAACCAAATGGCCACCGGGGTCAGCAGCAAGAGTGTAGCGGCGATCAGTGGACGCAGCTTACCCTCTGCCAATCGCTAGCTCTGTGGCCGTGGGCGCCTGCTCAGCACCTCACAGCTGAGGGTCCTCGGTTGTGCAGTGGGGTCACCAGCTCTTATTTACCTCTTATTTACCAGCATTCTAATTTACCTCTTTGTTCCTGTTTCCTTCTTGTACAATGCTGAAGAAGCAGACAGCACCCAGGGCCGGGGCAGGACGGACACATGAGCTTGGCGCATGTGCGTGCAGGTAATGGGGGGATGGTGTGTAGTTTCGTTCTCAGTTTGGGAAAGTTGAAGGAGTTTGGGTATCAGAGGCTCAAGCAAATGGATGCCACAGTGAGAGGAGATGAACTGGTCCAGAGCCTCCTCTCAGGAGATCCCAGGGCACCCTAGGGTCACCCTGGGAGGCCTCCTGTGCTATTTACAGCGAGCATCCAAGTACCCTGCAGGGATATTGGCGGTGCTGTCTACACAACTTAAAAAGCACTTAGAGGAATGCAATTCCATTAGGCTGGGCATAATGGGCCCACTCAGGGCAGGCTTTGTAAATACTCGGCTAATGTCATAATGTCATTCTGACATGTTTACAGGCCAGGACACACTTCACCTCGGTCAGGACCTTCAGATGACTCTGCTGGCTCTCAGGACAAGGCCTTACCTCCCACACCCAAGACTTCATTCTTATTACTGGAACATGAAGAATGGGAGATGTCAGTAAACAAATTACTGTTCTGAGAGACTGTGAGTTAGCCCTGAAGGTGCAGGGGTCAGGGCGTGAGACAATTGTCAGGTTAGGACAACCATCATCCTACACTGTAGCTGGTTATGTGGGCCATGTTCATCATCCTCAGGTCAGGGAAAATCAGAACTGCAGTCACACTTTTACAAGAGAAATTCCTGAAATAACAGGAGTCTGGGGGTTAACTAACCACGGGCCTTTGTGCCTTGGTTGCATCTGGTGGCTGTCTTCATGGCCCTGAAATGTGCTTGCTGTAGTTTAAATTGAGAGTCAAAGCCTTCCTGGGTCCAGGTCACCTGTAGATGGCCCTATAGGAGGGTCTTAATGGCTCACGATGTCTGATGCCCTTTTCTACCTTGCAAGGTCACTGCTGTTGCTAGTGACAGAATGTAACAGATCTTGCTGGGGGTTAAATGCCCAGGAAGCGTTTTTGAGGGTTTTCTCCCTTTAATTCTATAAATTTTTATAATTCTATAAATTTAATTATTGTGTGTGTGTGTGTGCTGTGTGTGGTGTGTGTGGTGTGTGTGGTGTGTGTGGTGTGTGTTATCAAACCCCCAGTGCAGAACAATTTTGATTCTATGCCTAGGTTTTTGTTGTTTTTTATGTGGATGGGTGTTGTGGTGAATGATAATGGTTCCATTGGCTCATGTATGTGAATGCTTAGTCACTAGGGAGCGGCCCTATCAGAAAGGATTAGAAGGATTGGGAGGTATGGCCTTGTTGGAGGAGGTGTGGTCTTGCTGGAGGAAGCGCGTCACTGAGAGTGGGCTTTGAGGTTTCAAGAGCCCACACCAGGCCAAGTGTCTCTCGGCTAGCAGATCAGGACGTAGCTCTCAGCTACTTCTCTAGAACCATGCATGCTGCCATTGCGTCCCATTATGGTGATATAGACTAAACCTCTAAAACTGTAAGCAAGCCCCAATGCCTTTGTCATGGTGTCTCTTCATAGCAACAGAATAGTAACTAAGACACGTGTAATGTCTGTATGTGTGTCTGTGTAGCATGTGTGTGTCTGGTATCTCAGGAGCTCAGATTCCTCGGCACTGAGTTACAGGCAGCTGTGAGCTGCCATGTGGGTGCTTGGAACTTAACCTGGATCCCCTGTAAGAGCAGCCAGTGCTCTTAACTCTGGGCCATCTCTCCAGCTCAGATGCCTAATATTTTACAGCTAGTAGATGCTACAAATGGTTCACAAACATCCACCCTAGGATTGTAGGGGTATGACAAATTCTACCAATGAAATGGCTGGGATTTCTTGCTATTGCTGTATGTCAACAGAAAAGGCCCAGGCTCATGAGGAGGAGATTAGAAGGTGCTGGCAGCCAGGAAGGGGCAAAGGACGTGTTTGGATACTCAATCTGTAGTCTTGACCTGGAGCCTTTGAACTTATCATTCCAGTTTAGCTGTTGGCCTTGGCCCTGGATTATAGAATTATTTTTTGATAAATTCATGGCAACCTTCCCCTGGTGAGCAGAAACTGGCACAGATAATGTCGGTCAAACAGTGTGGCGGGACAAGAACGGAGCTGTAAGGATGCCCGCTGTGCTCATGTGGGCTCAGTTGGATCAACTTCCTTTCCTCATCAGCGCCAAAGTTTAGCTGTGTGCTGGCCTACTGTGTGCTAGACTACAAGCTAGGAGGGCAGCACCGTTCCTTCCTCTCTCACTGCGCACTCGATTGCATCAAAGTATCACGTTCACACTGCTCCGCCCCCAATGCCGTCTGGAATCTGAGCCCTAAGGAGTCCAAACCCAGTTCCACCCACTGACTCATTCCCAAGGCCTTAGACAAAGCCAGACAATGTGTGAGAGCCAGACAAGCCAGTTTTGGATGGTGTATGAAGACCTGCAGACTCTGGTTTCTGACTTCTGCCCCATCTCCCTGCTGACCCTGTCCGCCTTTGACGCCACTCCAGCTCTGTGCTCAGCCCCGGGTCCCCACAGCAAGTCTGTGACACTGGATGTTCTCCATGAGACAAAGCGGGACGTTGGCTTCCCATCTGGAATGCCCCATCATTGCTAACTACATCACATCATGGTGGTTCCGTGGCTCCCATGGCTCCAAGTCAGTGTTCTGGGTGGAGTAGGGTCCCTGAGAATACAAAACTGTTCATCTGGATAAAACAGCAGTGGGGCTAGAGGCTAGCAACGAGCGAGACACACCCGAATACCAGGGCGGGCGTCTGCTCTCAATGTGGAGCACGTGATGGAGCCCCTCCTGTGTCTCTGAGCAGCTCTGCCCTTGCCACAGTGTGAGGCCCCACTGCCCATACTTGGTGGAATGTTTTTATTTTCAAAGAATTATTTAAAATTTTTTGTCCCTGGAGCTTACGTTACAGGAGGGTATGAGCTGCCCAGTGTGGGCAGTGGGAACAGAACTCTGTCCTCAGTGAGAGAAGCGAGTGCTTTTAACTGCTGAGCCATCTCTCTGGCCCTAGGAATGATTATCTTTATTGCCGAGTTAGAAAATCTTTATAGAAAGATAGTGGGAATGCACAAAATTACAAATAAGCGTACAGCTAAGCGCCATGCAAGCCAAGGTCTATGGTGTTCTCAGCAGGCAAAGAGCCTCCGTTACATCTCAAAACTGTCCCTTCTAAACACGGCCACTGCTCTGACTTCCATTACCGTAGATTTCTTTTGCTTTTTAAAAGCTTTACACAAATGTCATGGTACAAGATGTAGGGGTAGCTAGTCTATGATATAAAATATATCATCTGTCTTTACCACCATCAAATAAAACTCATCATTTTATTTGTCCCATTTGTCTACATACATCCGGGTGGTTTGTTCTCGGTTTTATAATTCCAATCTATCAGTGCACCGGAAGTTTTTGTTCATTGTATTGGTACCAGACAAACGGATTGTTACCGGGTTTGGGCTGCTGAAAACGATTCCCTTTGTGAGCATTTGTTAGCGGGTGGTTTGGGGATAGCACACGCGTGCGCTTTTCTGTCGTGCGTGCGCGGAGGGGAACTATCGGTTCATGGAGGAGTAGTATGCTCACCTTCACTAGACGCCACTAAGTGGTTTTCCAAAGTCACCGCATAAATTTAGATTTCCAGAGCAGTGCGAGAGAAATTCTGCTGCTTCATGTCAAGGCCAACATTTTACACGCTCATTTTAAATCTACTCTAGTGATTCTGATGGGTGTTTGGTGTGTCTTGATTTAAATTTTCACTTCACAATAGATTTGTGCGTGTGGTGATTAGTATTTCCATGATGTCTTGTGTGGTACGGTTCATTGTATGGTGTATTTTTATTTGGTCTAGTACGTTTACTATATGTGATTATTAATTGCAATAGTTCCTCTGGGTGTGTTGGGGGTTCAGACACAAACTTCTCATCTGAAAATAAAGACACATTGGTTTCTTCCTTTCAGTACCCTGTCTTTAATCATTTTCCTGTGAGAACTCTCAGTGTTATTATAAAGAAAGTGTAATAGCCAACATTCTTGCCTTCTCCATTCCTGACTGCAGAAGGAAAAATGTCAATTCTCTGCCTCCCGACATGACACGGCTCAAGCCACAGACAATGTCTGGATGCCTTTACTGAGATTAAAGAACTTCTGTTTTCCTGTATCTTCCTGCAGTTTGCTCTAAATCACCTCAGGTAACAAGAGCTACCAGAAAGGCTTCCCACACCAGCAGGGTTTCAGCTCCTCTTTCCTGTTGATCTGAGACGCGCACTGGATGATTTTCAAATGTTACCCACCCGTGAGGCGAAGCATATCTACCCACATTTTAACCTTGTACGCATAAATGGGTATGTTATCCTCCTTCTCTCTGCTAGCTGATCAGCATATGGTCTTTGCTGTTAGTGGTTATCTTAGACATTTTGACAGGAACTTTGGCTTAGTATCATGCCTTCTGGTCACCAGGAATGCTAAAGTTTAAAATATGTTGACTTTGCCCCGCTCCTTTTCCTTAGCGCGATTGTTATGTACGTGTTAGCCTCACGCACATCTGAGCTCCGCAAGTCTGATTAATATTGGATTTACTGTTAATGTACATTTGCATTTTCTAAAGTTCTGTCTTTTGAGTGTAATGTCTTCCTTCCTGCATTTTTTCTCATTACTACCCAGAAGCACTTCCTTCCTGGTTGCTGTCCATCCGGTCGCTGGTGCATGGAAATCTTTTCTGCTCACCTGAAAATTCTGTTTTAAAGTATTTTAAAGTTTATTTTTACTTTCTATGTGTGAGTCCCTGCGTGTATGTATGGCCATTATCTTTATGCAGATGCCCGTGGAGGCTGGGAGAGGGCACCAGATCCCCTGGAACTGGAGTTATGGGTAGTTGTGGGCTGCCATGCGGGTGCTGAACTTGGGTCCTTTGCAAGGACAGCCAGTGTTCTTACTGCTGAGCCGTCTCTCCAGCCTCCTGAAATCTCTGTTCCCCTTCAGTTTTGCAGCTGTTTTCCGTGTGTTTTCCGTGTGTGTCAGCTATTTTCTGCTCACGTCTTAAAGATGCTACCTTACTGTGTCCCGGGTTCCTGGTTTTTCTACTGAAAACCCAGCTACCAGGCTGTGGCCACTTCTTTGAAGGTAGCATGTCTTTAAACTTGTATTTAGTTTTCACAATTTTAACCGACATATTTGCACAGTGTGGTAATTCATTTCATGGAGACAATATGGAATGATTAACCCAGGTACGTAGTACTTCCATCTCCTTAAATATTTACCGTCTTTGACACTAAGCCTTACCCTCTTCTCTCTGACTCTTCATAAGCACCTCAATGAATCCCTGCGGCCTCCTGCGGCTCTCTCTCCTTCCTTTCTGCCAGGACTCCTTTCCCTCTTCACTGTGTTCACTAAGGATCCAACTGTGATTCCCTTACACTAAGGGGCTCAGTTCTTAAACCGTGAGCTCTCCTCTACTGCAGACGTGGCCTGGCCAAGCTCTGTTGAACCACCCTGCTGCCTGGATGTAGCTCAGCCATTGCTGTGCCTGTCTGTGGTACGCCATGTCTCACCGATGCTCCTCTCTCTCTCCCACATGCTGCTGCTTGTGATTCAGTTTGCACATTTTATACTCAGTCTTCCAGGTCTTGCTTCCACTGTATCTGATCTTCCGTGATACCCACCTATTGGGTCCTTAATTTCAACTGTTAATGATTTTTAGTTGTAGAATTTCTATTTAATGTTTTGAAGGGGGGATATTACAGATCTCCGGTAAGAATAATCATGCTCCCGTATATTAAAAAAAGAAGTATTAATCACAATAATTTTAAAATCTACATCTCAAGATTAAAACAACTAGACCATTTGTGGATTTGCTTTTTTCTCGTCACTTTGTTCTCTTTTTTCTCATTTTTACTGTGCTTGAGTTTGCATACACAAGCTGCCTAGACTCCAGACAACATGAGCTGTTTGTAGAGAGGGCTGAGCACACCTGGGACTGTAACCCGATCAGATGGGGAGCCCTGTGCGGTGGGTGAGTCCCTCCTCACTTTCATTTGCCAAGCTCCTGGGTCAGTGCAGCTTCCGACACCCTAGGCTGTGAGCTAGGCTATGCATGAGGGCTCTCTAATGTCTGTTGTCCTAAATTAGCCCACCAGGCTACCAAGAACTTTTGACTCCATCAGCAATTCCTGGTTGACTCCTTCAGCTCTTGCTTTCAGCAGTCCCTGGCTCTGCTCTTGTTCCCCTTAGCTCTGGTCCCCAGCCTTCCTGCTGTTCTCTGCCAGGCTATGCTGAAGTGTGAGTTATGCTGATCCCCATGCTCTACCACTAGGAATGGGATTCATTCCTTAAACAGAGCTTGAAGGGGTGGGCTCTCCTGTTCTGCCACATTGGAGACACAGTGTCCCTGTTCTCGTCTGTCCTCTCTGCCGTGGGAAGAAACCCAGACAAGCTTATCACTGAGGAAAGGCCATTCTTGAACTATCGAATCTGCTGGTGCCTTGGTCATGAGTTCCCACATTCCTGAACTGTGGAAAATATACATTATTTATAAATGACCCCATCTTGGCCTTTGTTAGACCCAGGAGCACAAATGGACTTCAGTAGTTTGGGAACATGCCAGGACCAGCTCTAAAACCTGTGTCTCCCAATTCCTAGGGGTTCCTCCAAGTCCCAGTGGCTCCATAGCCTTCTAGCCACAGCTCTGTGCTCCGGCTTCCAGTTCTAGCCCCTCACAAACACAAGCGTCAGCGACCTCACTGGTCAGAAGCAGCGCACAGACCGGCTCCCCAAGGCCCTTTTCTGTGCGCTGGCAGTCTTGTTCCCTGCTTCTCTTGGCTGCTCGCCAGCTCCTTCAAGTAAACGCTTCAGTATTTTATCTGATTTCCTAGTTAGTTCTGGAACAGTGCCATCACCAGATAAAGCATATGTCAGGAGATTTATTTCTTAAAAGCCTGGTAACTAGCATATGGATCATACTTAACTGTGGGCATTAAGATATCGTTTGGTAAAGAAAGACAGTTCTTCTGAAATTGGTTTATAATGTTCTGGTTAATCCAACACTGAAGCAAATTAGAGACTACGGTCCTCAGTAAGCAATAATGGTTTTCTTTCTTTGACCATAGAATTGGCAATTACCCTTAGAGCACACAGGCGAGGGTGGAGTAAAGATGTTTAGAATATATACACAGTCAGAGATAGGCAACAGGGAGACAGATCATGAACCTTGAACTACACCCAACAGAGAGAAGTCACTGGAAGTGATGCAGTGTCTCATTTTTGCACATGGTCCTTTGTTTTGACAAGCTGCACGATCAGCAGTGATGGTGCTTCCCTTTGAAGCTAAGTGATTTCAGCAAAATCCATGGGTCAAGAGGGTCAGATTATTTCCAGTGTTGGACACAGGATGATCTCAGAAAGGCTCCTTGCTGTTTAGAAAGTCTTGCTTGTGATTCACACCACGGCACGGGCTGAGAAGCCAGTGAGATGCTAGTGCCACTTTCTTGCTTTCCCCATGGTATCAGGGAGCTGTCCTTTTCAGAGACTTGGCAGCATGGTTACACAATCAGCTTCGGGCTGGGAATAGGTGCTCTCTGTGGGCATCTCGGACAGTGCCGTTAGCTGAAATTCAGATTCTGAAAACAACGAGATAAGCTTTCTCAAAAGAAAACATTTGAAGACCACCAGTCAGACTCAAAGGCGTCAAACCTTCACTTCCAAACAGACAATGGGATCCAAACAGCACACGACTCCACGTGCCAGCTCTCCTGGGCTATTCATTCCTGGTGAAACTGGGAAGTAGAGGTTGTGCAAGGAGAGACAGCGTGACATTTCCTTTGATGGCAGAGGGGAGACTGAGAGAAGGGTTAAATGTCCTTGTGCTAATATCGAGTCGGATGATAGTACCAGCAAGTGCCGCCAGCCGTTTATGAAGCTAGGAGGAGACAGGATTTGTAAAATCCCTCTTCCCACATTGAAGAGGTTGAGGAGCATTCTGGAGGGCAAACTCCTCCATCTGTATCTCTGTTCCCTGGGCACCAGGCATCCCACCTCCAACATTCCTTTCCTCATTCCAATTTTTTCATTACTTGATTCTGAACCCACCTTCTCCAGGAAGCTAAGCCAGACACAGAACTGATTTCAAGAGGACACTCTAGGAGACTCCGGGGCTTTCTGTGGTCCTGGGTCTTTTTCATAGTGCTGATAGCTGATGTACAGGTGAAAGTTCTATTCCAGATATATATAGTGGATAGATGATGGATAGATAATAGATGATAGGTAGGTAGATAGATAAATAGGTAGATAGATAGATGATGGTAGATGATGGATAGATAGATAGGAAGATAGATAGAAAGATAGATAGATAAGGGCAGACAGGAGCCAACTTTTAGGGGAGAGTGCACCTAGGAGGCAGGAAGAAAAGCAGCAAGAGGGAGAGGTGAAGAGACTGGAAAATCCTCCAAGAGTGAGTGAGTGCAGGAGGGACCAGCAGCACTGGAAGGTCCAGAGGCCCAGAGATGTGACCTCGGCTTGGGCATTGGACGCTAGTCAGGCTTTCAAGCTGCCTTCTCATATTAGTGATGAAAATATGCATTTAAGGGCCAATGTAAACACTGGTGCACAGAGCTGGGGGTCTCAGGAAAGGGGGTCTCAGCGCAGGAAGGGAGAATTCCTTCTCCCACGAATGCAGAGAAAACATCTTTCTCCATCAGCACTGTGCATTAGGCTGGGATATGCTTGCAATTAGCTGCCTCCAGGAGGAGAAAGAAAATGCAGCCACCGCATTCATTGGTTCTTGAGAAATGCTTCTTGCTGTGGCCTTAGTCCATCAGGACTGCTCTTTCTTATCCATAGAGCTGTGCAGGCTGCAAGGCGGGCATTCGATCCTTGTCTGTAAAGATCACCGTGTGATGTCTATCTAAAAACTAGCACAGTTCGTATATATTGGGCTTGACAAGGATAATGGTTCTGGGATGGGATTGTTTGATGAAATGACTACAGGAATGACCACGCCCCTTCCCACTGACTGCTGTGCGACTAGAACTTATGCGATCGCTTGTGTGCACACACAAGCATGTACCTACCCATTCATACCTCCCTCACCACACAGCCCCCATCGCGCGCGCACACACACACACAGAACACTGACTGTTAACCCCAATCTTCCTAGCTCTAGCTCCATGTAACGTGGGACTTAACACAAGTGCTTGAACTTCAGCACGGTCAGTGATTTATGTACCTGCAACACGAATAATAATTCCGAAGCAGAAATTCCCCGTTTGGAAATATATAACACTCTGGATTTAAAAAAAAAAAACCACAGATATGACTCACTGAATATGCACGCTTAAGTGTTCTGTTACGCATCTTTTCATGGTTTAATGCATCAGACAGAAATTACTCAAAACATTTTAAAAAAATCATTTGTGTTGTTCTTTAGAACTCCAACGTGAAGTCTAGAAACTTATTCTGCTGATAAATTGGGTTATTAGTAATATTGCCTATAGCCTTTAATCTACTTCAGAGCATCGTGCAAATCAGCACTGTTACTGTTAGTAATACATATTCATTTGTGCTGGTTAAAAGGCTTGAGTAATTAGCTGCAGATGGCTCATGTTTATGGATGTCCACACATACTTTGCAATGATTAGTAAGCATCAGTTCTGGGGACTTTAATATGACAGGTAGATGAGATGCAGAGCAGGTGTGCACATCTACACCTCAGTTCCCTGGCGTTCCCCTTCCTGTTTCCTCCTCGGTCACTCAGTCAACAGAGGCGCTCACTAACTCTGCGAGGGACTTTGCTTTAACCCACCCGTAACGTGTTTCCTACCCTTGGGGACCGCAGTAGGTTACACAGATTAACTCAGGAGGTCATGTCGTGGGTCATATGAGAGTGGGATGCTTGACCCCATGGCCGGGTAAGGAGGTCAGGGAAGGCATCACGGGCTCAGAGAACAGGAAGAGAGCAGGTGGGATCTGTATGTGAAGGGAAAGTGAGAAGAAACGTCAGGCACTTGGCTGGAAGAACAGATGAAGATGTGGGTGATGAGATCATGGAGGTCAAGTGCTTCTGTGAAAGACCACACAAGGACTGCGGCAAGGGATAAACATACTTGCACACAGTGAGGCCGTGATATGGAAGCTACATAACACGTTTGCTCAGCACGCAACAGGATGGCTACCAATAAAGGCTGCCTCTGCCTGGACCAGTCTCTGGGGAAGTGATGCCAGGGGAAGGAACTTTCTAAAGCAAACATCCAAGAAGCCCTGCAGAGGATGAAGGATGGGATTTCGGCTTCTTGTGTTGGCTCTCCCAACTGAGCTTCTGGTGCCTGCTCATTCTGTTATTTATATATTAATTTATTTTTGTTGTGCTTTGGGGCAGAACTCAAGGCAAGCGCTTTACCCCTGAGCTATATCCTGAGCCTTACCCTGAATCTTATTTTTGTATACACACATAATTGTAATAAACGGGGCAACAGAACTTTTCTCTCTTTTCACATAAAACATGAGGTTTTCCTGGTCCCCACACTGTTTGTAAATTGGATTCTTAATGGATACAGAGTCTCCCAGTGCGTTGCTTTAGAGAGACCGCTGACCCACTGGGATCTTACTGAGTATGTACGTTGTCACTGTAGATGACACGAAACCCTACGTAAACCCCACGAAAGACACGCGGTATGTGACTTATTTTCTTTTGGCTTTTCTTGACTCATTCGCTTACATGTTTGGCACAGTAGAGGTGGTGCTCCCAGAGTAGGAAACCTGTGGCACGTCGTACCCGATAGCAGACTGCTCTTCAGACAACTGGGGAGCCATCAGCAGAAAATGAGACTTCGTTTCTTTTGCGGCCTTTTCTTTCAAATGAAGAAGAGAGGAAGAGGAAGCTGAAGAGGGTGAGAGAGAAAAGCAGCTGAAGCGGGAAGAAGCCAGGGGCAGATGTGATGGGGAGCCTAGGGATTCTGGGGGGTTGTAGCTGAGGGTGAGGGAGTCCCCTGAAGTCTTTGATGACCTCACACTGTTAGCTGATCTCTCCCAAAGGCTAAGAGTTCCTGGGCCAGTCGGGTCTGGCAGCCAGCTGAGGGTCTGTTCCCTTCAAAGGCTCCTCCCTTAAGTCCACTTTTGGCTTCACCTGCGCATTTCCTCAACAGCCTTCCTCTTGAGCCAGCAGGGCATTGAGGTGGGAGTCCTTAGGAATGGTGCTGCATTTCCCAGGCTCCTCCTCTTCTCTTATCCTTGTGGTGGTGCTACACCTCAGGTGTAGCTTGCCTGTGGAGAGGGGTCCCTATGCCCTGTAAATGCCCACAGGTCACAGCTGCGGACAGAGTGCACGGATGCTGTTTGTTAGTTTTCACAGTTCAAGACTACACACAAGGCCTCATCTACGTCGGCTGGGAAATGTTCAGTAGTGGAATGTGCTCAGGTGATGAGCCCAGTATTTTCTAGGATTGGGTGTGCTTGTCACTGTTTCATTAATGTAAGTGTAAGTCATCATGAAGTGTTTGAGGTACAGAATATGGGCTATAAGAAATTATGTATATATACAAAATATATGTATATATATACACACACACACAAACACACACACGTATATATGTTCCCTCTCCCAGTAGATACTTGGGCTCTTTCCCCTGGCATTCGCTCGCTCCTGTCGCCATGATGTCCATCCCCTCCCTTATCCTTATCAGCTCAGAGAAGCCCCACCCAGATGTCCAAACTAAACTCTACTGCACTCCGTGCTCTTACCAACTTTACTTTTCTTTGGAGAGGTCACTGGTACTAGTGTTACTTACTTATCCTTTCCCAGTCTCTAACCCTCACGCCAACACGTTCTGAGAGGCAGACCTGCTCTCATCATCGTTACCCAGACTGCCCACAGCAGAGCCTGGCCTAGGGTTACAGTTGGCCCTCAGTGTCCTGGGCTCTGCACCCGTGGCTTCAGCAATGTTCAGGAAAAGATGACGTCTGTAGTTTTTCTCCATGGGGCAACTCAGTCTAACAACCATTGCCCCATCATTTCCACTGTGTTAGGATGAGAAGTAACCAGAGGTGATTTAGTGTCTTAGAGGCGTATGCGTGTAGATTATACGTACGTAGATTATATATGTGCAGATCTTATGTATGTAGATTATATGCAGGCTCCATACTTTTACTACATGGAATAAGTGCATCTGCAGATATTGGTGCCAAAGGGATCCCTGAAGCCACCTTTTCTCCATACGGAGGGACAACTGTGCTCAAGAGTTCCTCGTGGAGCTAATGAATTTAAATCATTGATCTTTTGACTCAAACATAAAATAATTCTGAGAGCAATATTTCCTAAAGCGGTATTCAAGCATCTAGAAGAAAAGTCTCAGTCGAAACAGAGAGTGTTGAAGGAGGGTCATGTCAGACCATACTGCAGTCTGGAGATTCTAACACACACCCAGCCAAACATCTCCCTTTCCTGTGAGTAGTTACCCATCATCCTCAGCGCCTGGCTAAGGGAGCTTGCATGAGGGAGTGAGGCCACAGAGGTGGAAGCTTTAGCTTCTGACAGTGGGTAAGTGGGGCAAGTGATGGTGGCTGAGCTGTCAGTCACCCTGGGCCAGACACCATGGGTTGAGGCTGGGGATTGGGTGTAGGGAGAGCTTTGTTCCTGCTGCTTCTCCTTCCTTTCTTCCAGACCACAGCCACATAGTTCTCATGCGACTCTGACTTTCCCTGGAAATTTTCTGAGCTAGAAGTTGGAAAATGACAGGTGATGACCACGCTTCCTCCACAAAGTACTGCGATCCTGGCCATGCACAGGAGCATGAAGAAGACGTCTCTGACACACAGGCATCCCCTGGAACCTGGATAGTGGCCAGTGGCTCCTTTCCTTCCCTCACTGCTGTGAAGTTCATTGTCTCCCACCTGCAGCTCTTCTGTCCACAGGAACTCATGGAGCAGGGGACATACTTTGTTCACAGGTTTTCCCCAAAGTGATGTGACATCTAGTCTCACCCTTGGGCTTTTAGGACGTGGGGATCCCCTGAAGGAAATTTCACTCATTCCTGGGATGAGACACAGAGCCTGGTCTGAGAGTGTGTGCGTCTCTACATGTTTTGGACATGCTGCTCGCCACAGTGGGCAGTTTCTCCATTATTCTGTATGCATATCTGCCCAAGGTAACCTTGGGGCTCTGTTCACCATGGCACAAAGGGCTGTCATCTACTTCCTACTGCTGGCTATAGCAGAGGACCAGTGAACCCTCTCCAAGCCTGGGCTTCAGGCTTTGGAGGCTCCCAGGCAGATGCAGTCTCCCATGGGTCTGCAGTCTGGCAGGTGGGGAAGAGCAGGTTAGCTGTGCCAAGAAGAGCATCTATTCTTACCTCAGCCCTAATCCAGCGGAAGCCAAAGAGGCAGAGGACATGTATTGACAAATAAGAAAGTGTTAGTTTTGTTTCTTATGATTGGAGAGGACACAGAGTTCAGTGTGTATTTGCTACATGACTGACCACCCCAACAATCTTTGTGGAACCCGCCACGTCATCAGGGCAGCCTGATGATAGTGTGAGACACGTGATTTAGTTACCTTTATCACTATTTGGATCAGTCATTCCCAGCAGACCTGCCAGGTCTGCGATGGAGCTCTAAAAACGTGCAGAGCCTGGCCTGAGGCGCAGATTGCCCAGCTGACCCACTTCTTTAAGGACAAACCCAAATATGGTTGCTTTAGGCACTGAAATGTGGAGAAATTCTTACATGACCGATAGAGTGAGGCTCCCGGGAAAGATGGCCAGGGGTTTAACATCTGGCAGAATATGAGAACCCATTTCCAGGGAGAAAATGACAGTATGGGTGGAATTGATGGAATACTCAGGTAACCAAAGAGCTTGCTGCAAGAGACTGCAATGCAGCTCCTTTCGTGGGAGTGTGGTGGGCATGGACCTGAGACCTAGGGGACTCGCTGGAATGTTTTAGGGGTATTTGTTGAAATATCCAGCTATCCATGTTCTTTTTAAAAAATGTGTGTGTGTGTGTGTGTGTGTGTGTGTATGTACACATGTGTGTTTGTGCAGGTATGTGCATGTTTGAGAGCTGGTGTCCATGGATTCTAGAAGAAGGTGTTGATCCCCTAGAGCTGGAGTTGAAGTGATTGTGAGCTGCCTGATGTGGGTGCTGGGAGCTGCACCCAGGTCATCTGCAAGAACAGTACCCTCTCTTAACTGCTGAGCCATTGTTCTGGCTTGGCTATCCAGGTTCTTGTGTCTCATGGCAAAGAATTACACCAGGTAATGCACAGGTAGAAACGACAGAGACAGGTTAAGCAAGGGAAAATACTCCTACAGATGGGACAGAGCTGAGGGAAGGGTGTACACTCAAATGGAGTGAGCCACTAACAGCCCTGACCCTTCATAATTACAGGGCTCTCACCTCTCCCATGCTTGTATTTCAGGGGCTTTTCTTGTATGTGCTCTATCTGTAATGCGGAGCCGGGGTGGGGAGGACCTTCCGGTCCTTCTCTGCTGCCTGGCTTCTTCCATCTTGATTCAGGTTCCCAGCCTCTGTTCTCTGCCGCAGGATCAGGTCTAGATGGTGGCTCAGGTTGTCCAGCATGGCAACCAAGACCGGCCCTGTGGACTCTGCTTCAATTTTGGCTGCACCAGTGATGGGGAGAGGCAAGCTATTGGGGAATCAGACAATTTAAGTAGGAGATGTTACCAAGCTGGTGATGTGGTGACATGGAGACTCTAGTCTTATAGAATAATGCTCACACATCATTGTCTTGGCTACTTTTCATCTTGATGTTCGGTCCACACACACACTGCAGGGGGAACTCTATCTCAGTGGACCCAGGCCACTGAAGGCAGGTTGCTGATGTCAGTAGAGTGACAGATTCAGGGAGAGAGGCATATGCAAGATGGCCCAAGCTCAGCATTGGGCATGAAGTGAGACTGAACTACAAAAGGGACCGATGGGATAAACATGTCCCAAACTGGGACCCTGCCCCTAAACTGAGCCTCACTGGCCCCTGACAGCCCCAGATCAGATCTGGGCGCTAATCCCAACCCTGCTGGAGGATTTTGTGGATTTGTGTAGTCACAGAGCTTCTCGTGGAAGACTGGAGTTTTCTTTAGAAGCAGCTTTCTGGTACAATTCAAAGGACGCTGTGTTTAGCACACGGTCTGGACAGTAACTTCAGGAAGCCGCTGTGTGATCCAGTACCCCTTTCTGGTACCAAAGAGACACGGGTGACTGGCTGATAACTGGGAACAAGAGAGAGTGGATTCTGGAAGGTGGCTCATGACCTCAGTGGGAATTCTGAGATTCCTGTTTAACCTTTTGTTCATAATTTTGGATCGTGATGCTGAAGGCACGGGGGCTTTTCCTCAGAGCACTTTGCTGTGTGTGTGAAGTGTTCTTAATTAATTCCACAGAAGACAATATTCACTCAGTGGCCCCCCTTTGTTATTCTCTCCGGAAGCTCTGTGCTTAGCCGATCTCCTCTGTGGTTTGGTTTGGTAATGCTTAGGAAACAGTCATGGGAACACTCTCACAGTGTTTTAAAGTTAGATTCCAGCTCATTGGAAATATTAATGTTTTCTCAGCTGGATGAGCTATTGCATATCTGCAATCTACGTATTTGCTTTGGTCCTTAGTCAGAAAATGTAACTAGTTGAGTAGGTCTGGTTGATTCTAAGTTGCAAAGGGATAGGGCAGAGTGGGACATGGGGCTTGTGAGTCCAGGTTTGGCTTCAAATGGCCCCCATCCCCATCTTCCCCGTGGCGCCCATCCCCATCTTCCCCGTGGCACCCATCCCCATCCTCCCCGTGGCTCCCATCCCCATCCTCCCCATGGTGCCCATCTCCATCCTCCTCATGCCTTCCATCCCCATCCTCCCCGTGGCGTCCATACCCATCCTTCCCGTGGCGCCCATCCCCATCCTCCCCGTGGCGCCCATCCCCATCCTCCCTGTGGTGCCCATCACCATCCTCCCCGTGGTGCCCATCCCCATCCTCCCCATGGCTTCCATCACCATCCTCCCCGTGGCGCCCATCCCCATCCTTCCCGTGGTGCCCATCCCCATCCTCCCTGTGGTGCCCATCCCCATCCTCCCCATGGCTTCCATCACTATCCTCCCCGTGGCGCCCATCCCCATCCTTCCTGTGGTGCCCATCTCCATCCTCCCCGTGGCGCCCATCCCCATCCTTCCCGTGGTGCCCATCTCCATCCTCCCTGTGGTGCCCATCCCCATCCTCCCCATGGCTTCCATCCCCATCCTCCCCGTGGCGCCCATCCCCATCCTCCCCGTGCAGCCGCTGCAGGAGGGAGGACAGGAGAGCTCTGGCTTACAGAGGAGTTGGGCCTCCATAAATCTATCACGAGTAGAACAAAAAGAAGCCACTCTCCTCCCAAGCATCACAGCTCGGCTGCAGCGTCCAGACCCGACTCTTGTCTTTCACGCTGTGATCTTGCGGCTGACTGGGAGCTGAGGCTCTGCCTCCACCTCCACCGAGCATCACAGGAGAGCACAGAGATGCTACATGTCCTGAGCCCAGGAAAAGAACAAGAGTCAACATTCCAAGAATTAGGACTGACTGAATTTTCTTTTGACTGCCAATCAAATTCATGGCCATGGTCTAGCCACAGGGAGTTGGAATGTTACAGACCCAGATGTGATCTTAGCCTATCACCCCGTGTTTGCCCTAACACCCTTGGGACTATTAGATAACTAGTCAAATAGTCAAATAGTACATTTTTGGAAGGGAGAGCCTCCTAGCTTCAATCAGCCCCAGATCTATGAATGCCATGAGATAGCACTTGCTCCTGTGCTGTCACCTACCTGCCTAACATTTCCACTAATACACTTTTAAATGTCTTTATTTATAGCACTATTTGTTCTGTTTCTGTAGAACGTCAATACAATTGCTCTCACATTAGGAGTATGGCATTTGGGGTAGCCCTAATCTCCCCAGGGACGTTGTTGCTCATATTTGGCTCCAGAACAAACTATCTCTTATTCCCTTTGAGGCAAGAGCTGTGTTTTTTGTGTTGTGCTGTCTGTGTGCACAATGGGAAACTGTGACAATGCATCACAGTTTGGTGCTTAATTTCTTTTCTTTGATGGTGGTTTTAGTACAGGAAAGACACAGCCACTCTAAGGCAGGAATCCTCTGACAGCGACCAAGCCCTGTTGCTATCTGTCGAATCTCTTTCTATCAACATAGCTATGATTAGGCCAGAGAGACAAGATCATTGCAGATGGGTAAGTCGCTCACTGGGGTCTCATCGGGGACTCATGCTCATACACCACACGGCAATTCCTCTGCCCTGACGTGTTGCAGTTCAATGACATTATCTGCCATTCTCAGACCCCCCATTCTCAGAGGGGTTCATTCGTTGCTCACCAGTGGGTGGCAGCTGCAGACAGCCTCTCAGTAACCTTTGATGACCACTGAACATTGCTCACAGAATGTGGAAAGGTACAGAGTTTTGGATGGATTACAAAATCAGTAGAATTAAATTTTTTTTTCTGTTGGGACTGAAAAAGAACTGGGCAAACCTTCCATCTATTTCCATCTAGAACAAGAGTCTTCTGCTAGCTAGGGAATAAATTCTTGAATGGGGAGGCTGGAACTAAGGCTGTAGGGTAGAAGGAATCAGTCAGAGTTCTAATTGCTGAAATCTGAAGCATGCTTCTTTTTACATGCTTTATTACATGCTTTTGCCTGACCTTCAGCTGGGTAAAAATTGAAATGGCAGATTTGATCTCCTCCTTAATTTATGACATTACGAAGAGGAATAAGAAGCCTCTATTCCTCTACTTGTCAGAGAAACCTTCCCTTGATTCTCCTCCGAGAGCATTTTCATATTCTGGGGAAGTTCTCTCAAGCAGTAGCGTCTTTGTAAGTCACGCTAGTTTCTCTAGAGCAGTGGTTCTCAACCATCCCAGCTGCGACCCTTTAACACAGCTCCTCATGTTGTGGTGACCCCAGCCATAAAATTATTTTCATTACTACTTCATAATTGTATTTTTGCTACTGTTATGAATCAAATATAAATATCTGATATGCAAATGGTCTTAGGCGACCCCTGTGAAAGAGTTGTTCAACCCCCAAAGGGGTCATGACCCATAGGTTGAGAACTACTGCTCTAGAGGGAGATGTGACTTTTGATCTTCTGCAGGAGAAGAAGCAGACCTTGTGATGGTCATGGAAGGGGTTCTGAGCTTCATGGAGGAAAGGGATAGGACATCTCCACGTTGGGCTTCTGAGACTTTCCCTGCAATTAGTGAAAGGAACAAGGCTGTTGTTCGGAAGATGTCAAAGCTGATGACACTTATAAAGTGGCCTTGTGTTCAGAAAAAGCCCTGGTAAAGTATGAATCAAAGATGTAGCTACTTCTCTGGTAGTTGTTTTTCACACAGAGGGATGAGCCGAGGAGCTCGATCTGCTGAATGTACCCGAGTCAAGAAGAGTGTTTGGAAGCCACATGATATGGGAGCCGTCATTGCCGTCGGATAATGGAGCACGGTTGGTCTTCATAGCATATGTGGAGGTCTAGAATGTGCTCCCAGGAGGTGCTGCCTGCAGAGATGGAGGGACACCTTAGACTCTGCTTTGTCCTCTGGTTTAGGGTCCAATCAGACCTTGGAAGTAGCAATTGGCCTTGGAATGCATTTTGTCTAGGAGGCTTCTGGGATCTAGGCTGTAGGCTCTGGTGTGTCATGTTGTGTATGCACTTAGCCACGTTAATCACTTATTTCCATTAAAAGAACGAGAAGTTAAATAAATGCAAGCAGTGTTTGCGCTGTTTTCTCTGGACCCCACCCCAATCGTATTATATTTCAGATTTTATAGGACTGGGGAAGGAAGCCAGAGAGAATACAGAGAGAAGTAAGAGGAGAAGGGCTTGTGTTCTGGTGAATTTGTATCTGTGGAATGGATTTCCAAAGATAATTCAGGCCACAGTTAATCTTTAGTGTCAACACTATATGAAGTTTACCCTGTGGGGGAAATCTGCTCATGGTGAAAGGCCTTGGGTATCGACGTGTAAGCCCAGACAGTTGGCCATTCTCACAGAATGCCACTACACCTGCAGCCCTGAAATCAGCCACAGGGGAATGCGCTCCACTTCTTTTTGGCAAGAAAAAGGTTAAGAAGTGAGGTGAGCCTCTTGTGTCATGCCCCTAGTTCATCCTGGTCTGCGCTGGCCCTCGCCATTGGGTGAGAGTTTATAGCCTTTTCCCACTCCCAGAGTTCCCTCTCTGGTTCTCAAGTGTGGTTGAGATGTGGGGTCCGAGTTGCCTTCTGTAAGTTGCTTTTGGTCATGGTGTTTTATCTCAGCAACAGAAACCAACTAACACGGGTCCTTAAAGTAGAGGGGGAAGGCCAGGAAGGAAGCCAGATCTCTGCTAAGAGAATGGAGACAGACAAAGAGAGCTGAGCCACGAACAAAACTCTTTGCTTAGTCTTTAAAGAATGGAAAAATCCAGAAATGGACTTTATCCTACAGTCTGCAGAGGAGAGAATGTAGCAGACACATGGCTCTTATTTGGTGAGACCATGTGGCCTCGGAACTGCAAGAGAACAGGTTTGTACCAGAACTTAAGGCACTAAGCAGGGTAGTTTGCTTCTGTACCCTTAAAGAAATGAAGAGAGCTGTTTTATTTCGAAGTACACATGGCTTTCCTTGGCTTTGGTGATTGGTTGTATCGTCTTCTGAACTGTAATGACTACCAATTGTCGAGTTCTTACTCTCAAGGAGTCCCCCCAGAGAGTAAGTTGTGGACTATATATTGAGACTCTACGGGCCTTCAATATCCCTGTTTTGCAGAAAGAAAAGAGACTCACATTTGCTCTTGGAGGCCCTGTGGCTCAGGCACACCCGTTTCACAGGCAGGTTCATGTGGTTTACTGTCGCCCTGCTTTCTCATGTGAGATGTACCTCTTCTGTCTTTGAGCCTCGTGATGAGGTGAGCAAAGATCAGACACTTGGTCTCTGTGGTCAGTCAGGCTTCGCAGCAAATCCTGTGCTCTCTGAGAAATAGCAGTGCTTCCCAGGCTGGACGGTCAGCTGTCCAGCTGTGTTACTGAAGGTCTGGGGCTGGGAGCATGGTGAGGTGGAAGAAAGAGGGACGTGGGATGTTGAGACACAACTCCTGGTCACCCAGGAGTGACGAGACTCATAGTTTATTGTGCCATGACCTATACTTTAACTTATTAATCAGCTACTGAAGACTGAACCCAGAACCCTGTGATGACCCTAGGCAAGTGCGCTGCCACCAGCCCGCATTCCGGCCCTGTGCCTTGTTTAGGAAGTGCTGTGTCTTTGTTTCCTGGAGCCAGATGAGGATATTGCTCAACATCTGTGCAATTCATTGCAATGAAAGCAGAAAGACACCATGAAAGCTTAGTTCTCACAGCCAAGACTCTTCCCCTTCTCAGGACCGTGGGCCATTCACAGAGCACGGGGCACTCTAGCAGTCATCTGTTTTCACTTGGTCTCTTAATTAAAAGAAAAAAAAGAGCAAGTCGCTGCATTGAAATTAGCCAAACAAACGATGTTCTTGATGAGAAGCCAGTAGTGATTTTCTTTAAGGCTACAAATCAAAGGGTTTCCACCATGCTCCATATCCCCAGCATATAGCCACTGTCCAGAGACAGAAAAAAAATCAATGGTCTTTTCAGTTGCCTCCACCTTCTACCCTACTGTAACAACCATGCGTGGGACATCCGGCCTCCTGATTCGTGAAATGAACATGTGGAAGGAAGAAGATGTGTGCTTCACTGTCCCGGGTCATTTCATGTTTATTTTCCAGCATGCTGAAATCTTTTACATTGCGGTTTACACGAGTCTTTACAGGCTACCACAACAAAATGCTTCGGGGAAACAGATGCTTCGGTCAGGTTTTGAGGCTAGAAGAGTTGACTTGTAGTGCGAGCTATTGTTTTAGCCTGCAGGAGCAATAATATACATATATTTCACTCTCTAGTCATCCCAAACTTTGATACCATCCAAACAAATTAAAATTCATCTCAATTACTTAGATTAATGTATCCTCTTCAGAGGAGACTGGTACATGCTGCATAAAAGATGAGACCATTAGAAGCCTTCGCTGGCAGCTGGATATAAAAACAGAAGCATGCACTACCAGAGTGATATAAATAATATATTGTTTATGGGACTCCTATCTCAAAGGGTTTCAAAAAGTTTTACCAATTTTACTGATAATGTTTGTGCATAAGTAATATCTGTATGCATTAACCTTGCCGATTAGCGCCTCCCACCCGGGCCCCCATATTGTTCCTGGTAGCCTCTGTTTTATGTCTTACAACTTCTCTTACCGCTAAGCACAGCCCTCAGATGTTTGGCCTGTGTATTCCCAGCAGCAGAATGGCTGAACCATAGTCCTCCACATATACATATGTGTACATATATGAATGTATACTGTAAAATAACCAAAATAATAGAAGTAGAAAAATTAAAGTTGATTATTTAAAAAAAAAACACAAAGCACTAGAAAGCATTACTTTTAGATAATTTCAGACCTTCATTGACTAATCTCTCAAGACACAGCAAATACCTATAGGAAAATACAGCATACACAGAGCTAACGGTAATTCTAGTTTCCAAACACTTGGAACTAATCATCATCTTCTTTCCCAGCCTTAATTTTTCTGAAAAGCTATACGTTATGGAAAATTGTAAATGTATATAAAAGAATATCGTGGCGAAACTCTGTTCATTACACAGCTTCAGCAAATAATGTTTTGCGTCTGATTAGATCATTTTTATATGGTAATATGACCAATCTGGATTCCTTTTCAAGCATTCTGAACATTTTAAATCCGACCAGGTCATCATTATTTTCCCACGGTACTATGAGCGATGAAGGATTCATAGTGGAAGAGAAGTTGAAACTCTGACGTTTCCTTTTTGCTTATTGCGCCTATGTTTTAATATTATGCTTAACGCGTGATTTCATAGGAAATACCTTATTTTTAGGTCTTATGCATGGCAGGCAAGTGTTACACATTGAGATGTACCCCTGGACCAAAGAGGCTGTGTGTATTAGCCTTTCCCTGCCACACAACAAATGCTCCGGAGTAAGGAGGCCCACATGGCAGAAGCCCATTGTCTTACAGGCCTCGAGGCTGCAGTCCAAGACCCTGTAGCAGTGTGAATGGCGTCATGGAAGTTCCATTCCTTCCTGCACAAGCAGACCCTGCCCCCTCCCGCACACACACAGTCCTTTGTGGTTCAGTTTGTGTGTAGAGAGAAAAACTATAGCTCTCTTAGAAGGACACTAAATCCCCAGACAAGGGGCACATTCTCAGCACCACCAAACCAGGGTCACCTCTCTGAGACCCTAATACGTGAATCTGGGATTTGGTTCAGTCCTAGCACTGGCCTAGTTTTTGATAACTAGTTTATATAATTTTAGATAAGTTCCAGGAATTAAAATTCTCTTGACTGCTCAATAAGGTGAGAAGAAAGAGCCCCTGCCTAAAAACATCTCCATCTTCTCAGGTCCTGCCTGCTCAGGCCTGCCTGGGACACTTGGCCTGAGCGAGGAGTCCAGTGTCAGGAAAAAAGTGAATATTGGGATAACTGAGTTTTTGAGGAAAAGCAAATAGACACCAGAGACTCAGGCACGTCCTTCCCACAAGTCTCCCCATCATCACTCTTCCATGTAAACACTTTTCAGTAAATCCATGGAAACCAACATCCGGTTGGCTATTGAGTCTTTTGGACAATATCTGCCTTGACCCTGGAAGTCAATCATAGAGGTGTTGGCTTTGTCCAACTTGCTGAAAAATACAGCTTTTATCTTATTTGAAAGTATAAGATAACAGTATTTGGCTTCCTGTCACATCAAAGATGCATAGTTGGGGGGTCTGAACATAAGGGCTCCTGTATGGCAGGGCATTCACCATGCGTAAGTTTTTTCCCACAAACACTCTGTGATAGGCTCTGAGAGCTCTGCATTTTCCTTGTTCTCAGAGAATCACAGGGAAGTGGATGTGGAGCATACATTCCAGCAGAGGGAGAAGGAGCAGACTTGGGTCTAGTGGTATTCAGTCCTGGAGTGCGGGGAAACCGGGAGAGCGGCAGGGTAGGGAGGGGGACTGGCAGGGGATAGGGTGCTCTGGCTATAGTGGCCAAGGAGGACTCATCTTGATGGTGAGGGCTTGAAAACATGGGAGGTGTGAAAGCTACCGATCATGTTCTGATCTCAGGGAGCAGCCAGTGTAGAGGCTAAAGGCAGTGTGGGCAGGGTGTAACTGGACATTATCCTTGGAGACGTATATGCTGCCTGGGAGGGAGAGAGACAGGGAGAGAGGAGGGAAGGGAGGGAGAGAGAAATAGACAGAAAAGAGAAGGAGCCTGAGAAGATGGAGAGGAGGGGAGGGGATAAAAGGAGAGGGGAGGAGAGGAGAAAGATGAGGAAGAAATGGAGGTAGAAGAGAGGAGGGAGGAAGGGAAAAAGGGGAGAGAGATAAAGGTAGACAGACAGATAGACTGACAGACAGACAGATAGAACCCAGATTAAGGCCCCCAGTGTTTCTGCAAGTCTTCAGCCTTTGGTGGTATGAGTGGGATGGGAAGTCATGACGGGGTCTTGAGGAGTGGGTTCTGCGAGCTCAGTTAAGGTCTGTGAAGCTGAAAGGTCCCAGAAGCGTGCATGAGAACACCAGACAGGAAGCCTGGTGAGATGGGACCAGAACCTGCACCCAGGTGGGGTCTCGTGACAGCACTGGGAGTGGCCACTCTGGGCAGATTCTCAGAGTAGTGAAAATTCTGTGCTTTGGTGGATTCAACCAGAAAGAAGAGTAGACCAAGGGTTTTGTCAAATTCCCTGGGAGGGTGGTGTTTGCATGGAGATTCACATGCTACAGGTGAAACAGGTTTGATGGGGAGGGTCCAGGGTTCAAGTTCGGACATGCTGGGCCTGAGACATCCATCAGGCAGCCAGCAAAGATGCCGGGGAGACTGCGCATCTGTGTCTGGAGCTCTGTAAAGGGCTGAGCTGGAAACGGGAGTTTGTAAACTGTTGGCAGAGATCATACCTGTTATGTACCAGGAGCCTTGCTAGGTGCAGGGGTTGGGGTGGGGTGCACTGAAGAGGGGAGCTCAGGGCCTCATGTGGTTTTCTGGAATGTTCCTCTCACCCTGGTTCTGAGTGCACAGATCATTATCCTGTGGGGGAAAGGCCACACTTAAACTCGGGGCACGCTGAGCCTAACTTTTGGCCCTAGTGAACAACATCTAAAAGACTTCTTACACATTTTACAGTAGGAAGCCTATTTAACCCAGATTTCCCACTTTTTAAATTTTTGTCTACTTATTTTTGAGATCAGATCTCACTGTGTAGCCCCGGCTGGCCCGATGTTCTCTGTAGACCAGCATGTCTGGAGCTCACAGAGACCCACCCACCTCTGCCTACTGAGTGCCAGAATTAAAGGTGCGGGCCACCATACCTGGCCCCTCCGGATTTACTCTTAATTATGTTTGTTACATTTCGCAAAGAGCGTACAATGAGCATCTGTCTCTCTGCTTCCTGATGGAAAATGCAATGTGACCAGCTGCCTCAGGCTCTACACCGTTCCTCCCCTGTCATGTTGGACTGCACCTTCAAACTATGAGTCAAGGCGAACCCTACCTTCTATGCATACACAAGTAAACATTTCTCTCTCTATGGCTTACCTTCCATATGTGTACACGCGCACGTGTGTGTAATGTATGTGTGTGCGTGTGTGTCTCCTACCCTATAAACAGTATTGTATTTGGAAGTACTGGCCTGGTGCAGTTAATAATTTCAACAGTTGATTGTCACACAGCACGGCACATGTTCAAATACATTTTATTCACTGAATTTTATGGAAGAGAGTCATGGGATATTTTTCTGCCTGGAAATGTGAAGGGAAGATTTGATCCATATCTGTTTAAAGCGAGAGCAACACAGTGTACGCCAAAGAAACTGACTTTTCTGTCTCTCTTCCATCTGGAAAATAAAGGGAAATATTGACTCTCACAAGACTGTCACAGGAAATGGCTACCGAGTTTGTACGTTTTTAATTAAGTATCATTGAGTTCTTAGGGAATATCGTTATTAAAACTTCTAATTACAGATAGATATAAGCCCTTAGCTCAGTTTCTCTGCACCCATGTCCAATCAGA
This sequence comes from Cricetomys ansorgei, assembly GCA_026225945.1. Taxonomy (NCBI): domain Eukaryota; kingdom Metazoa; phylum Chordata; class Mammalia; order Rodentia; family Nesomyidae; genus Cricetomys; species Cricetomys ansorgei. Next base: position 721,524 of record JAMJFZ010001005.1, read on the forward strand.
CCTCAACATGAATTAACCGATGGGTGAGGTGGGAGGGTTCTTGGCTGCGAGGTGGGAGGGTTCATGGTGGCCGAGGTTAGTTGGATCAGAGCGTGGTGCTAGCTGAATCATTGCAGAAATGGTGATTTTGCGCTGCAGGGCCCACCGCCGCTGGCTGCACTTTGCTTGTCCCTCTGATGTTAGGATGTGTGGTTCCCCAAGAGGGGGCTGTGCTCACACCGTGTTCCAGACACTCCACTCCTTAACCACCACCCCATCCAGGGCTCGGAACTGTGCTGGTTTCCTCCTTCCTGAATGATGGCTTCGCAAATGACTTCTCAAGAAGCGCAACTTCTTCATGCCGTGTAGCACAGATTCCAGTTCCAAACGAAGGAGACAGGCAGAGTGTGAGGGAGTGATGAGGAACAGGCTAGTAAGCAGCGGCTGCGCCCACACCGGCTACGTCGGCACTGGCTTTAGGGTTTGTCTCCAGATGGGCTTTTCTGTTTCTTCCCATTTTAAAATTTTTTTCACTTAAAAATTCTTTTTTATTTTATTTTATTTTTCTTTTCTCGTGCAATGCATCTGATCCTCGGTAAGGTGTCCTTCATAGATTCCAGTGAGTCTCCACTACACTAGGTCTCCCGATCTCCTCTGTGTGTCTTCCAAATCCGGCCGACTTTCTCTCTATTCTCTCCCTCCGTCTTCTCTCCCTAGAACAATGGTGCTTTGATCATATTCCCTTCCCCAGCTCCTCCTAACTACCCCTCCCTTCCCTGCTCACCCAATTATCCAACTTTGTGATCTCTCTCTCTTTCTGTGTGTGTGAGTGGGGGTACACATGTACACGCTCACATGTGCACATATCTGTCTGTCATCTGTCCGTCGGTGTCTCTCCTCACCTGGTATCCCCTCATCAAGCACAGTTGGTGCTGCCTGTACATTGGGTGTGTGACCTTCCATTGAAGCTTGGCAGACCTATTAAGAGATGGCTCTTTAAGGAAAGCAGCTGTCAATCACCAGTAATGCCTTAGTTTGGAAGGTGGGACTTCATGCCTGCCTCCCTTCTCCATGCTGGGATTGAGTCTGGCTTGAGCTTGTTCAGGCCTTGTGTGTGTGTCACAACTGCTGAGAGTTCATGGGTGCAACCGCCTTAGTGTGTCAGGGACGCTGTTCTGTAGCCTCTGACCTTTACAGTCTTTCCGTCTCTTCCACAAAGAGCCCTGCGGGAAGTGCGTGACACAAATGCCCTCACAGTCTTTAACCTCAAGCGTGTTCTTGTGTCTCACCTGGTTAATACACTTGAACCTGATGGTTCATGTGTGGATTTTCCTCTCGTCCTACAGGTCAGGCTCAGAGATACTAAACTGACTGTCTTGTGTTTTTCTTCTTTCTCTCTCCTGAGCCCTCAGTGTGAGGTGTATAAGCCTTGCCTGCTCACTCTCATTTCCAGGTCCCGGCCTGCCACCTTGATGTTTTACACTGCGTTGGAGTACATCCAGTGTTCTCAACAGAAGGGGGATGTGTCCCACAGCACCTACACATGCCGCCAGACTTGAGTGTTTTATCTGCATGTCTGTATGTGTGCCATGTGCATGGCTGGTGCCTGGAGGTCAGAAGAGGTGGTTAGATACCCAGCACGGGGGTTATAGATGGCTGGATGCCACCAAACCTGAGAAGTTGTGAAGCAGCACAGGATTGAACTGTAACTCCACTGAACAGCCCACTTACTGAAGTCATTTGGATTCTACTGTGTCTGTAGCATGCTCCTGACAAGGACTCAAGATGCTGCTTTTGCTAGAAATACAGATCCTTCACTTGGGCACGAGGATGCTGGGGTAACTAAAAGTGGGGGTGCGGTTTTCATCGTTACCTCCTGGTCCTTTGAATACGCTCCCACGTCTCCTTAACCTCCTCTCTCATCTTTGCTGGAATACCATGGACTTTCCAGGTCAACTCCCACATCCTCAGTAGAGCCCCTCGACCCCAGCTCAGCTGTGTAAGTCCCTTCTCCATCCTTTGATTTCACCCTGACCCTCCTCGTGGTGCTTCATTTGACTTCCAACGATGACGCCGTTCATAGAGGATAAGGACCGTGAACTCCAAGGAAAAGCATGGGCTGTTGTGAATGGACTTACGTGATCCACTGTGGTGAGAGGCCAAAGGAGACCAGCCAGCCGGAACTAAAGGCTGAAGCCTCTTTGGGATTGCCTGAGTAGCCGTGGCTAGTGTCAGAAGAAGTATAGACCAGGAAGTGATTCCTGTGATGTCTCAGATGAAACTGAAGGAAAAAGTGTTAGAGAACAGAATAAAGGCTACATTTGCTACAGAGTAGCAAGCAATTTAACTGAACTGTGTCCATGCCTGAGGGTTCTGTGGAAGGCGGAATTCAAGAGTGATGAATTAAGACACCCAAGAGAACTTTCTAAGCAAAAGATATTGAAGAAGTTTCTTGGATACTTTGAACCACATATGGTTACAGGCAAACTGAGAAAAAACGGTTTCAAAATAGGATCTATAATTTTAAAAGTACAAAGCGGAAAGATCTGAAAAACTTGCACCTCGCCAAGACTGAAAAGCATTAAACAGAGCGAGCAGGGGGCACGGCCCAGTGGCCTTCAGAAAGGGTTAGCGTGGGTCAGGGGAATCCTGGTGCCTGGTCGTGGGAGAAAGGCCTTGGAGGCCTATGGAGATCTCTGGGCCTCTCCTTGTCATAGGCCCAGAGCTACAGAAGGGCGTGACTTCAGATACTTCTGTGTGCCCTCCGTGAGCTTACTGCCAAGGGTCGCCATGGGACTCTGCTCCATGCATTCCAGAGCAATACTTCTTGGCAAACTCACCCTGACTTCAGAGGCCTAGGCCAGAAGGCTCTGGCCATTGCTCTGGATCCAGCTATACGCCTCCACAGTGTCCGTGTGGTACTAATTCTACAGGCATGCGGAGTGCAGTCACTGGCCATGGTGACCTCTGCTTAGATCTCAAAGGACTTACTGTGCAGCTCGGGGTCCAGGAGCCACCAAAGAGTTTCCACTAAGACAACGAATGGAGAAGCTCTGGGGGTGGGACCACTGCTGAGCATGCTCTTTTGCCCCTCCCCTGAACTAACTTCGAAGCCACAGTGTGATGACCGTGTGGGAGGTACAGGCCCCAGATGCCTGTCTGTCAGAACTGCTCTGAGTACTGGCCACAGCAGCAGAGTGGTCTGAGGCCCTGGGGTTCAGTCTACCCCTCCAGTGCTGTCAGACATAGGACATAGAGTCAAAAGAGACTATTGCTCAGGTTGAAGACTTAGTAGTGTTGCTGGGTTTGGGGTTCACCTAGGGCCAGTTACCCCTTTCTTGTCTGTTTCTTGGAGTAGGGATGTTGGTGCTTTGGTGTTGCACCTCCATGTATTGAATGCTTGCTAAATGCTCACTGTTGAACTCCATAGTCTCATGGCTAGTGGGAATCCTGATTGTGGGTGCGTCCTGCCTGGAATTTCACCTGTACCTCACCTAGAGAAGACTCTTCACGTTGAACTTTTGAGTTGTTGCGGGGAGGCACGGAGGCTGTGGGGCTGTTGAAATGGCAGGAATCTATTTTGTATATGGGAAGAACATGGCTGTTGAGCTCCAGTGATAGCATGCTGTATCTTCAAAGTTTGTACCTTGGAAACCTCATCTCCAACACAGAGATACATGGTGCTGGGGCCTGGGAGAGTCTACCCTCACGAATTGCTTCCTGCCCTCATGGAGGGACTTCCTTACTGAGGACATAGTTCTCTTCTGAAAGGATGGCAAGCCTCGATCGCTTTTCTCTCTTACCATGTACCATGGAGTAATGGAGCAGGAAGGACTTCCCAACCCCCAGATCTGAGGAAACAGATTTCTGTTCTTTATAAACTATCCTCTGTTATTGTGTTGTAGCTGCACAGAATGGAGTGTGTGTGTGTGTGTGTGTGTGTGTGTGTGTGTGAATGGACACAAATGTCTCTATGTGTGTGTGTGTGTGAATGGACACAGATGTCTCTATGTATGTGTGTGTGTGAGAGAGAATGCACACAGATGTCTGTGTGTGTGTGTGAATGCACAAAAACATGTCTTTGTATGTGTGTGTGTGAGTGCACACAAATGTCTCTGTGTGTGTATGCATGTGTGTGTGAATGCACACAAATGTCTCTGTGTGTGTGTGTGTGTGAATGCACACAAATGTCTCTGTGTGTGTGTGTGTGTGTGTGTGTGTGAATGCACACAAATGTCTCTGTGTGTGTGTGTGTGTGTGTGAATGCACACAAATGTCTCTGTGTGTGTGTGTGTGTGTGAATGCACACAAATGTCTGTGTGTGTGTGTGTGAATGCACACAAATGTCTCTGTGTGTGTGTGTGTGTGTGTGAATGCACACAAATGTCTGTGTGTGTGTGTGTGAATGCACACAAATGTCTCTGTGTGTGTGTGTGTGTGAATGCACACAAATGTCTGTGTGTGTGTGTGTGTGTGTGTGAATGCACACAAATGTCTGTGTGTGTGTGTGTGTGTGTGAATGCACACAAATGTCTCTGTGTGTGTGTGTGTGAATGCACACAAATGTCTGTGTGTGTGTGTGTAAATGCACACAAATGTCTCTGTGTGTGTGTGTGAATGCACACAAATGTCTCTGTGTGTGTGAGTGTGTGTGTGAATGCACACAAATGTCTCTGTGTGTAGACTTATTAACCTCACCTCGATCATTGTCACAAGGCAGGTATCATGAGCCCTTAGACTTTCCTGGTCCTTTGGACAGAACTAGACAACGAGGATGACTTAATAAAATGCATCGAACTGCCAGCACTAGGACAAGCACAACCTCTGATATAGACTCCCGGTCTGAGGATGGAGAGGCAATGTCTCTGTTTCTGCAAGTGGCAAAGGATAACCTGCAGGAATTAAAAAGCTGTACTCATCCCAACATAGAGGGAACATGGGTTGGAATTTGTTAATTCATCGCTAAGGAAAGCACAAATCATTGGGGGAACTGGGGTTCGCACAGTGCACAGGGTGCCTTGAAACATATGCCTGTATGTGTACATATGCGGGTGTAGCTAGAGAGAAATCTGCTTATGAGCCTACAGGGCCAAACTGCTGTAACCTTCCGGAGGCTTCTATTTAACAGGACAGGAGTAATTTGCATTGCTGCCAGACAAAAGTCGACAAGCTAACACTTAGCTTCACAGTGTCTGGACACTAATCAATAGTGGACTGAAATGTCAACAGAGGCAATGTTCTAGAGAATTAAATGGCCCTGCTGGGCTGACCGAACCATGCTGCAGTGAAGAAGTGACGGAATCTGCACTCACCTCTTTGGCCAGCCTTTTTTCTCATTCCATGCACTTAACACAAGTGAGAGTTTACATCCGATTCCCATGGGCAGATCTACTTCAGCCTGTGATCCCTTGCAGGCAGCCCTGGCCAGGAGTTCAGGATTACATCAGCTGCAAGGCACTGCCCTGTGCCTGGCAGTCTGTTTACACACGCCAGAGAACCGTCAGGCTCAGCCTCATGATACAGGCGAGCAAACTGAGGCACGAGAGGCGGCGTGATTTCCTGCTCTTTCTGACTTGTCTTTTAAGGTCCAATGACAGGTTAATCGTTTTTTAGTGGCCTTTGAGATATAATACTCAGACATTTCTCCTTGGCAGAAGACTTAGTTTCTCTCAGCACTTCCGTTCCATATATTTTACTCGTGTCTTTGGCACAAAGCGTGCTGTGTTGTTTTTACCCCACGTGTCAGTAACCCTATTGACCCAGCCTTTGGGTTTATTCAGGGCAGGAATTGGGTCATATCACACTTTCTGTGTTACTGAGTTCCATGCTTGACACGCTCTAGGTGCTAAATAGAAGCTCACTGACTTGAATCCAAATCACCGGCAAGTTCGTGTCATAATTGCGATTGGGTTCACCTCTCCCGAATGCTTCGTAGTGTGTCCCAGAGTCTCTCACAAAAAGCACGCCACCGGGTCCCTCAAATGATCGGCTACCATAGTAGGTGACTGTATCAATGGTGGATGCGGGAATTTTAAACGGTGGAATCGTTCCTTCACCCTTTCCACTTGCCTTAAGCAGCACAGAAATGGTCCTTTCCCAGGTTTCCCTGCTCCAGGGAAGAGGCTTGCTTGTCTGTCAAGTCTCACTCCCCTGACTGCCCATGTCAACACCCATCTCTGCCTGCAGGGTCAAAAGTCTTCATGTTCTGTGTCTGGTGTAGTCACAGCCTGTCAGGGGCAGTCAGAGGCTTCCCTTTCTCTTCTGAAATCTCTTACTATCTTTATGATTACAAGTATTTTGATTATCTGGAGGGTAGAGGCAATTCTTATTGGATGTAGAAAGTATTAGAAAGTATTAGAAAAGAGGCAATTTTAAAGATTAAATTTCACCTTTCAGATATAACTAATGGTAACCCTTTGGTATACAAGATTCTATTCACTTTTCTACACATGTGTACGTAAATATCTATATGTAAATAACCTAACTGTAATCGCCATGTTCTCTAGGTCTTGCATGTTAAGTTAAAATATACTGAGAAGCTGCCGATGCGTTCCATTTCAGTATAACTGGACACAGCTGTGTAGGACGCCATTGCCTGGATGCTCATAACGTATTGAGTCACTTAAGAGCCTAGTTGGCCACAGCTTATCTCTAATATGCGAAAATCACCGACTGTCCCAGGAGAGCGGTGAAGGTAAATTTTGGCGTACCGATTTAAAGCGGCATTTACTACGTGGGTTGTTTGCTCTATTCATTTAGTATGGGCTCCTTCCCTGTTCCTCACTTTGGTTCTTTCTGAGGCCCCGGAGCAGTTGAAACAGAATTCACGTGCCTTCCAGTGTTCCAGTCTTCTTTATCTGAGAAGAGATATCACCAAGCTAGTTGGGACCCGAGGCCTCTGGCTCCCATGGTTCCTTTCTCGCCTCCTTCTTTCGCACTCCTTCCCCTTGGCTCTTCTTCGATTTAACGGGAGGGTGCTCCTCTGCGTGCCATCAGTGTGGAGCGTGGAGTGCGGGACGGGCCACAGCACTGACGTGAGGCTCTTCAGGACAGTCCATGTCCACTCTGGTCATCTGTATTTCCCGGAGAAAACAAGAAAGGAAGGGAAAGACTCAACAGTCCAGGAACCGCCTGAGAAAGAACCACATGCTCTCAGCTGTTAATGAATCACTGGAAAGCTTGATTTCAACAGTCTTCCTGGGAGTGAAATGCTTTCCGTGTGTGTGGCTGTGAGAGACTGCCTAGTAGCTCCTGCCATCTGGAATGGTTGTCAGTATCTCCAACAACATGACTTTCTCAACTTTTTCTAATGTCCCCAGGAGCCAAGTGAGACCTGGATGCTAGTTTTCTTCAAATTTTAATTAGCAGTGCAACGGCTCAGGTCACGGTTGGTTGGAGAGGTGATTTGACGAGGTCTGTGCTCTGTCCGGGGTCAGCCATGGCCACAGAGCTGTCCTGCCTTCCGCCTCTTCTCCTTTGCCTGCTTGGGTTTCTGCTTGCACCAGGCCTTCCTCCTTTCAGAAGGCATCACTTTTCACATCGTGTGTAGGTCTGGCAACGTGAAGCTTGTGCAGCTGTGAAGGATTATAACCGAGAGACTGGGCTGGAAGTACCACACATGGTTGATAGTTTCCTCATAAGAACTTCAGGGAAATTCAAGACCATGCTCTTCACAGATCCCCTTCCCCTCTCCAGCCTGCTGATCACCTTGGGAGAATAGAGAAAGATGTCTCTTTGAGTGTGTGTTTACAGGATATGGTAATCAGGGTGCTGTGTTAGAATTGGCTAAGGCCCCAGTAACAACAGGACTCAGCTCTCAAGTTCCAACGTTAAGTGTTCTGCTAGCCTCGTAAGCTGACATTGTAGGACAGACTTAGAGGCCCCAGCTTACTACCATCCTGTTTAAGGATGCTAGAGAAGCTACTTAAAAGGCTAAAGCACGGGTCAAAGATTCCTTTGAGAAGAGCCAGGTGCTAAGCCTCATGGGGTGGAATGTGTGGGGTGGTCCTCTCTTCCCCAACTAGCTGAACCTTCTAAGACCAATGGAGACTTTGGTATAGAAGACCTTGGGTCTGGAGCATGGTGTGTGTGGCTCCTGCCAGGGACATCCAAGGAACGTCAGGCTGGCATGGAAAGTGTGGGTAAACATCTGGACTCAGTAAACACCTGGACTCAAAGTAAGAGGTGCAGGCAGTAGAGACAGGACATCATCCCTTTGAGAACTAGCAGGTGGGAGAGTCCCACAGATGCGAAACACACAGGGAAGGACAGTTTCCCAGCCAGAAAATTCTAGAAGGTCGATGTCAGTGCAGGAAGAAGGGTTTACACTTTACCTCTTCCCATCCTCTTCCCCTTTATCCTTAGGGTTCACACGGGGTCAGGCAGCCTAGTGGGTGGAGGGTTGCAGGAAATCATCTCAGCAGATTCTACCTGAAGCAGAGGTTCAGAAACTCGGTTTCTAAAAGAAGTTAATAGGTTGTCCTGCTGAACCATCTAAATGGTAGAAGAAGATAGATTGGGGGATTTCTGTTTTATTGCCCAACCACTAGTAGATGGGCTCTGGTGCCTTCTCGGATTATTTTCCGGGCAGGGCCAGCCATGTAGGATCAGTCAGTCAGTAAGAGACATAATGTCATCCTGTGAATTGAGAACGCAATGTGTCTTTATTTCAGCTTGCAAGTGACATCGGTTATTTGAAAAACAATTTTAGCCTTAAATGGACATCAAAATTTTCCCTTTCCATCATGAAAAAAAACTTATTGTAATGCCTCCAGTGTGACTGCTATATAGAACCGGAGAATCCCACAATTTATAAAAGTATAGTACACAACACAGTCTTGTTAAAATATGTAAGTCACAACACCAAGGAAACGTAAGAACTGTCTGTTTTTATTATTGTAGAAACTCCCTCAGGTAGAAGAGTAGATTGCAGACATTGTGGCAGAGCAAAGGCCTTGACATGATTTCAAGTTCTTCCCGTCCGAGAGGAAGTGGTCCAAAGCGGTCTTCTGGTGGGAAGCAGTGCGTTGGTCACTTATCTGTGTAACAAAACCAGTGACATACAGCAGCCTTTCCTTGTGTCTCGCTCTTGTACCCAAAGGTTGGTGGGGTCAGATCCAATCTAGCCTCGACTGGGCGGCTCTCAGGAGGGGTAAGATGCTGACGTCAGCTCACTCGAGCAAGGAACACTGGCCGCCTTTGCTTCTCACCACAGTTCCAAGATGGCTTTCCTTCAGGCCACTATGGTGCAGATGTCTCTGTGCCACTGTCTTGTCTTCCTCTGCCGAGGGGGCATGTTCGTCTAGTGACTAAAAAGGCACAGGAGGGCAAATGAAAACGGCTTCCTACAGCTTGGGTTCAGCACTGCTGTCTCCTCTCCAAGAGACAGTCACGCATTAGGAGTTCAAAGTGGAGGACAGGGATGCAGAGCTGCAAGGAGTATTCAGGGACCGGAGTCCTGCCTGCCACAGGCCGATCCCGGTGAAGCACCAGAGGCCAGGAAGCCCTGCCTGTGGCTCCACTGTTGGTCTGCTTAGTGGGGACCTGCTTTGGACATACTTAGTGGGAGGGTGGAGGCTGTGCTGGGTCTGCCAGCTGAGTGAAAGTCAGGGCTCTCCCTTTTCACCTTTGCAAAGGAGTCAGGGCCAAGAGGCAGCTCTACAATTCTGCTTCTGATTTATCATCTCGCAAACCTCTATCTTACAAACCTCCACTGCCTTTCTTAGAAAATCCACTAAGGTCCTAAGCGTACCTTAGGGGCATGTTCTTAGGGCTCTGGGTGGATAAAATCAGCTACAAAGGTAAGAAAGGCTGGCTGAGCGCTGGAGTTCACTCTAGGGAAATAGAGAAAGGAAATAGTTAAGTTATTACTTATTAAATACCCGTGATATTCCGGGGACTGCAGGAGAAATTTTTGTGGAGCGTCTGACTTAATCTTTGTCAAAACAATGCATTTGTCAACATCTCCACTTAATAAACGTGCAAATGGATGCAAAAACAAGTGAGTGACCTTCCCAAGGTCACAGTGGGAGCCTGGCTGAGGTGACTGCTGAGGGAGCTGCCATCGCCCTGCAGCAGGGAGGATCTAAGGTGGAAAACAGTCCCTGGGACGCCCAGAGCCACCAGCTCGCCACTGTGTGCATCTTCACCCTAACCCAGAAGAGTGCCCGGGCACTGATCAGCTTCTCCAGGGACAGGGGGTGGCAGCTAACCTGTGAGAGCCGTCTATCCTCCTGACACACACAGACGCTTGTCTCTTAAACCGAATGGAAAATTGAATCTACACCAGAGTTAGGAATGACCTCTCTACACATCTCTGACCTTTTGCTGCCAGGGCTGCTGAGGAGCAATGCTCCTCTCCTGCAGCAGCTTTCCTTCTCTCCCGAGATGCATTTCACTGCCTTCCACAGGCTGAATGCAGGGTGGCGTTACCATGGCAACTGTGGCAGAAATTAGGACACAGAGGGTATTTGGGTCTTGATGCGTCTTTTGACCAAAAGTCGCTGTGTGACAGCAGAGAGCTACAGCTGCCCGCATGTCTCTCCATAACCGGTGGCAGTGTCTGGGCGGTCCAGTTCCCTTTGCAGACGTGTGTCCTCCACATGGCTCTGGGTTTCATAAAAGAGGCTCCAGGGAGGAAAGGGCTCCCTTCTGCTTCACCCTTTCCATTGCCCTCCTCTCCCTTTCCCCTCCCTCCCTCCCTCTCCCTGTCCCCCTCCTTTCCTCCCTTCTTTTCCTTCTTTCTCTTATACTTTTTTTCCTTTTAGACTGTTTTATTCTTTGAACATTTCATACATGTGTATGGAGAAATGCGATCATATCTACCCCTTACTTCCCCCCTCCTCCTCTTTTGTACGTTTTATTTACCCTTTGAAAAACTCATACTTGTATACACTGTATTTTGATCATATCTCACTCCCATCCTCCTCTGACTCCACCCTCCCATAACACATCTCCTTTTCAACTTCATGGTCTCATGCCCCTCCCCCACCCAGTTTATAACCCACTAAGTCCAATTAGCGCTGCCCATATGTGCATTGGTACGTGGCTATTCACTGAAACGTGGGCAAACTACAGTGGTCATACCCCCAAAGAAAAATACCTCTCCCTTCTCCAGCAGCCACAGGCTGGCAGTGGCTCCTCAGCTAGGACTGGGCCTCAGGAAAGCCTTCCCACCCATGCTGGAATTTTGGCTGGCCTGATCTCATGCAGGCAGCCGCAGCTGCTGTGGGTTCAGGTGTGCAACAGCCGTGTGATGTCCGGAAGGCAGCGTGTTAAAGCTCCCCTTACTCTTCTGGTCCTCACTCTTTCTTTCCCCTGTTCTTCGGAGATCCCTGGCAAGGAGGGACATTGATTCAGATGTCCCAGTTAGGGCTGAGTGCTCACAGTCACCCATCCTCAGCATGTGGACCAGTTATGAATCTCTACAGCAATCCCTGCTCACTGCAGAAGGAATCTACCTTGACCAAGCTTGAGGGCAGCATATAGCTATGGACATAAATATAAATATCTCGGAAGTTTAACAATATGACCGTCCAGTAGAGGAGATCTCCTTAGGATTGTGGCCTCCCCACCTATGGGTATCTGACCAAGGTTACAGACCAGGCATGGAGTTTGAGGCTTTTGGAGCAGGGCTCAAATCCAACCAAAAAGCAGTTGACTACCCCATAATAGTCATGCCACGATTGTACCAGTGGGCGCATCTTGCCTGACAGATTAGTACTGTAGCAGAAAGGTCTAGTGATGAGTGTGGCCACTGGTGTCCCCCAGCCCCAGCTCCCGGCTCCCAGCCCCTAGCCCTCAGCCCCCAGCAGCCTGCATAGCACCTTCTAATAATGCGGGAGCTAGCCAGCAGAGAGCATCTCCTGGTCAGTTTGAGACCGATTTCTGTTCCTCGCAGATAAGGGTATAGTTGCGCAGTATGCTAGATAACAGTATCTAACACATAAAGTATTTTAAATGTTAAAATAAAAGTCAATGCCACCTTTTAATGCTATTAAAATGTCAAGCCAGTTAGAGTTAGTGGCAAAGCACTTGCGGCTCTAGGAGTTCTGAGTTGTAGCCAGGCCACAACCGTGCTGGAGTAAAAGACAGCGGAATCTTCTCCCCCATTGTTGCCATTGCTGTGTCGAGGAGTTGGAGATGCGCCCAGTTCACGCTGGGAGATCCACAGTGGATCCAGGTCTTTCCCGCGAGGCCACACTTTCCACCGGTCTGCATGGGTACAAGATGAGAGACTAGGATAAACACAAACCCAAATTGCCCAGTGAACTAAAATCATCCGTTCTTCTTTGTAAGGTGATTACTTGTTACAAGTACTTGTTACAATCACAGAAGCAGACTAACGCATCCACCAAGACTTCCGCTTTGTCACATGGTGATCACAATGTGGACCCTTTGGTCTTTACAGGTGGAAGTTGGAAGAGAAATGGTCTAAATTACTTTGTTTCCAGTTTAAGGCCATGCAGAGAGCACCCTCCTGTTTTAAGATGTATTTATCTCTCCTTTATGTGTGTGTTTATGTATGTGTATACCATGTGAGTATAGGATGCATTAAGATTGTGTGTGTATGTGTGTGTGTATATACCACGTGAGTATCGAATATATTAAGAGTGTGTTTATGTGTGTGTACGCGCACATGCATGTGGGTACACCATGTGAGTACAGGATGCGTGGATATATCAAGACCAGGAGAGGCCATCAGATCCCTTGAGCTGGGGTTATAGGTGACTGTGAGCTGCCCAAAGTGGATGCTGGCAACTGAACTCAGGTCCTCTGGAAGAGCAGCAAGTGCTCTCAACTGCTGAGCCATCTCTTCAGCCTTCTACTCTCCCTCTAAAATTTAGAGTCTACACTAAAGTCTGGGAGTTCTTTGCTACAGAGAGAAGAGTGGCTCTTTTCTCTGCGTGTGTCTGTCCTCGATGCTGGGATGGGAGACTCAGAGATGCTCTTGTCCTACAAGGCATCTCAGTCCCTGGCGTTGCTACAAGCAGGACATGTTATGGAAGGAGAAGCAGATCAGATATAAAGGGAGAAATTAAATGGTAGTCATGAAGGGCCTTGGGCCAAAAGCACCATTAAAATAAGAGCATGGAGTAAAATATATAACCATCTTTAGGTCTTTTTGTTAGTGATATTAAAAATCCAGTCATGCTATGCAAACATTAAGAAAATTATTTTCATAAAACTTGGGATCATTTGAGAGAACTGTTGTGCCAGCTCCTAATAATTACAAGGCAGCCTCACAGAAATGAAGTTAACTCCATGGCTGTACATCAACCCAAATTTTCTGAAAACAGAGTGTCTTTCCAAATTCTCCATTAAGTGTGGTCTGGCCTGTTAAGTATATATGTATTGGATTAGGGAAAAAAAAAAAAAGGGAGGAGCAATTGAACTAAGTGATTTTTCCATGAAATCCTCAGAGCATGTATACATTGTATAACATCATCCATCCCAGAAGCCGCCCAGTCAGTTAAATGTAATAGGCTGGAATTAAAAACAGGTTCAGTATAGAGGGATCCCCAGTGACCTCAGAGTTTCCTATTTACTTAGCCTACAAATTTTGGGTAGAATCTCTTGCTTAAATTTGTTACAGAAGCAATACTTATTGAATACTTCTGGTCCAACTGCCTGTGGTTGCTATTAGAAAGAAGACACTCCTGGTGGGGTTTAGTGGGACTGTAGAGTTAGCTGGACTGACAGCACTGCTACTGGGATTTTAGAAGAATCTCTGGCCACCAAAGGAGTGAATAAAAGGCGTTTATTTTTCTTAAGGAGTTTTTCACAACATACTGTGCTTTGCTGGGAACTGGGGTCCTTCACATTTAGCCTGCACCCAATCCAACATATAAAGAAATCAAGTATTCAACAAAAGTGTGTTTACCATGTTAAAGACAGCCCTGTAGGACACTACCTCTGGGAGCAGGAACCAGAGGTTCCTCAGAGGAGCCTCAGGTGCCAGGCATGGTCACATTGAGATTGTGACAGCTACCATCCAGCCCTTGTGTCAAAAATCTTGTTCAATCCCTACATCATCCACATGAAATGAGGCCCTCCAACAAATCCCTCATTTTAAGGGTGAGGTAACCAAGGGATCTGAAGAGCTTTGAAGATAAAACATCTTCAGGGATACAGACAGTTTTACAGGCTGGCTTTTGTTTCTCCTTCTCCCAGATTCGTAAGTTGGAGCCCTGTAAATCAGGATTAGAGGCAGGAATTTAAAGCAATGAAACCCATAGGAGGGCTTTAGGGTTGGCTCTGACCCAGCATAAGTGGGGTCCTCAGAGGAAGAGGGCACAGGCAGGCTTGGAGACAAGACTGTGGCAAAGATGACCATCACCGTGTGGGCCAGACAGGGCTCAGGGATCAGCCATGCTGACACCTGGATACCAGATTCCTAGGCTCCAGAATTAAGTCAGATGATATTTTAGCTACCCAATTAGTGGTACTTTGTCACAGTAGGGCAAGCATGCTAGTGCAGAGAGGGCCCATCCACACCGGCTTGTGTCAGTCCGTTGTCATGGCTGGGTGTCTCCAGGTTGCCCTTCTTAACATAGGAATAACACAGGAGAGATGCAGATTTGTCACAGCGAGAGTCAGAGGGCACAGAAATCACACCTTCCATGTTGGGGAAAAATAGTTTCTCTATGAAAAAGCATTTGAGAAAGTCCTGGTGAGGGGGCCAGATAGTCAAAGAGCTCTGGTGACATCAGATGGGAAGGCCTGCAGCGGTTGCTCCCGGTGACTGGTAAGCGTGTCACACCGAGAGGTGGTCTGGCCTGGGCAGTGTTGAACAAGCCAGGCATTGTCACGCATTTCTCTGTGTGGCATTCACCTTTGTGGCGATAAGATGAAGTCTATGAACACCTTCCTATTATCACTTAGGGTTTTAATTGCATTGTAAATTCATAAGAAAAGGTTTGAGACAGAGATCAGAACGAACATTTAAAAAGTCAGGCGTATAACAAAGAATGCGTGTGTCTGTTGAGGTCATCGGTAATGGAACCTGGGGGCCAGGCTAGGAATTGCGAAGGGGCGCTGAATGTGCCCATAATTCTAAAATGACGCTACACCTGGTGTGGCAGGGGCCACCCTCAGTTCCCCACCACAGGCTCACCACAGCTGTGGTCCATCCTGGCCTTTGCCGCCTTGTCCAGAGTGGTAAATGTGGTTACAGTGAGTGAAAATGGATTTTCTTCTTTCCATTTAAACCCACAGTCGGGTTTTGAGGAATGATTGAATCACGTTGTCACCTTGGGCTTCTTCCCACTCTTCAGACTCTGATGCTGGTTGAAAATCCTGTCAGCTTCTCTGGGAGACAAACAAACAACTCAAAACAAATGTAAGGCGGAGTGACCCAGCAGCCTGACTTGGGTTAGTGGTTCCAAGTCTCAGAAGGACTAGAAGACGGAAGATCACGGATCGTAGGACTTTCTATTGAAATTGGTGATGACCAGCCACCAGATGGTCTTCAGAGGCAGATGCCAACCATGGAACGCATGACTTCTCAAAAAGCCAAACATTTGTCTCTGGAGTGCCTCTCATTTAGCTTTTACAAATGCAAAAGATTTTACCCTTAAATGAAACATTTTGCATAAAATCCCTTAGTGGTGTGGTGCTTTGCTCGCTAACTTTGTGAGAAGAATTGATAGTATCTGAAGTTCTGGCATCCCTAAAGGCACAGGTGGCTCTGTGTCACAGTGCCAAACCCATAGCCGTACGCAAGGGCCACTACAGATACTTAGCAGTGGGCTTGACCATTCAAGTGTCTGTTGGCTTTTTTTTTTTTTAAGCCTGTATGACAGCTGAGCAGTGTGGGAGGAATAATCTCCCATGAGTCCCTTCGCTGGCATCCCACAGGCTTGGCTGTTCAGGTGACCAAGAGTCCTTTCTGTCCTGCCTAGTGCCAACTTCATCAAGTGTGGATTTCCAACACTCCCGGAGGAGACAGATCAGGGACTCATAGGTGCGTGATGCTCTTCAGGGCACCCTGGGAAAGCACCTGAAATGATGCCACTCCCTGACTCAAGCCTCTGGGAAGAAACCGCCATTTAGAGGCAGCTCATCCCTGCCAGGCACTCCCAGAACAAAAGGGAGACAGGCAGTCACTCACAGAGGAAGCCATCAGCATCTGCATCAGGTCTTGCAGGGATCCTGGTGCATTTCCTCGGCCACTGTCTTCCAAATGCCTCCCAGCTTGCGTCTGCCTTCCCTCATACATACCGACAAAGACGCCATCCAGTAAGGAAGAAGGGCACACCCATGTTCCATGCTGGCAGTCACAGGCCTTACTGCAGAGGCCAGAATGAGAAGGGAGGCTGCCAACAAGCCCACGCTGATGACCTTTACTAAGGTCCAGGCTGAAAACTGGGCAAAGGGAGAGAAACATTGGGAGACATCTTTTTTAAAAAAATATTTATTTAATATATGAATGTTCTGCCTGCATGTACACCAGTACGCCAGAAGAGGGCATCAGACCCTGTTATAGATGGTTGTGAGCCACCATGTGGTTGCTGGGAAATGAACTCAGATCCTCTGGAAGAGCAGCCAGTGCTCTTAACCGCTGAGCCTCCTCCCCAGCCAGAAGACATTATTTTAATTGTGATCAGAGAGAGCATTCTGGAAGAGGCCTGACTCACCTGACTTTTGGCTGTGTCAGGAAAGAGAGTCAGGAAAAAGGTTGTGTTGGCTTCTGTGACTGAAACGTCGGGGGCCTCATCACCCCCAGGAGCCGCTAGATCTAGGTGTCTGCAAGGCCCACTGGCCACACGTGGTTCATCTTTCTGACCTCAGCCATATTTCTTCACAGCTTCCTTTGTTTTGGGGGCAAAGTTGGTCCTTAAGATCTCCGTGTTATAGGGGAGTGCATCTTCCTGCTAAGTTCCATTGCTGCTGTACCTTGGTCTGGAGTAGGTCACATGGCTGGAGGCTGGAGGTCACGCCTCTGGAGCCTCCTGCTGGTGTACCTTGTGGGTTGAATTCTTGTTCCCTTGAAATGAGAAGGACCAAGAGAATGCATGCTTGGGACAGAAGGTAATTACCCCAGAAGACCAAGATGCCCCTGGCAAAGATTGTGCTGGGCAGTGGGTCTCAGAGGAGCTTTTGCACCCAAAGAGCCTCCGAGCATGTGAGCCCCCTTTGCTCACATTCTCAGAGTAAAGGAGTGTGTAGGTAACAGGTGCCCAGGCTTCTCACTCTACTCGGTGGTCCCAAGGTAGGGTCCATGGAACACCTTAGCCAGCACCCTGCCATCCCCTCTCCTGTCCCTCAGTCCCCAGGGTGTCCTGCACCCTGAACTCCTGACCTCTGCGATACCAGCACCCTCACTTTGCACTTAGGTCTCCTAATGGATTATTTTGCATTAACCGCTGTCTGACATAGTGGTATGGTTCCAGTTTTTCTATAGGAATAAATTTTTAAAAGTTTAAATAAAATTAAAAAAAAAATACTGAGGCTGTGTCTCAGTCTCCACCAGGCTGGCTGTATGAAGGCTGCTGTGCAAATGGCGTTTGGTGAAGAAGCAGCATTTTGGTGCCAATCAGCTGATGCCTTCAGTTTGCCCTCCGGCCAGCCATCTACCTCAGTGCAGCCGGATTCCCGCAAATGAGGACTTGACTCTGACCTCCTCCTGAGTCCCGTGCTGTCATGATCTGTGAGGCCCAATCATTTCTACTGCATTCCAGACCAGAGCCAGGCCCTCCGGATCCTCCGCTTGCTTCTCACTGGGGGACTGTATTTGTACCCTTAATCTTGGGAAGAAAGCTCTCTTTCAGCATTACCCATCTTTCCCAGAGCAGCCTCCCTGTAGTCTGATTCCACTTCGGTCGTTTCTCAGCTAAATGGTTTTCCCAAGGAGGAGTTGCGCATCCCGGGCTGTGCTGCCCCTCTTGCTCCTGGGCTGGTCTCACCACTTGGCTCTGTAACACCCAAGCCCTTCCCTCTGCGGACTTTGTGTCTCCCTTCTCTCTTTCACGACGAAGCTACCTGTTTTCACTATTACTTCTGGAAAGTCAACGTTCTGTCTCCACAGCACAAATAGGGCCAAATGCAGAGCAGGTGCAGAGTGTGGCCCGGGGCGGGGGCTGCAGACGTGGACCTGTTGGCACCCACTCCCCAAACGCTCAGCTACCATCTGAGATGAGGCTTATATGAACAAGCAGGACACACCCTCATGCCATCCTGGAGCATTGAAAATGAAATATTAACTCAGCCGATGGTGACATCCATGACACTCAATGGCCTCATTTCCCCAGTACATAAATAGACACACACACACACACACACACACACTCATGTGCACACACACATATACACGCATACATATACATGCACATTCACAGACACATACACACTTATGCACATACACACACACATACACACACACAGATGCACATGTGCAGATGCACATATACACAGCACACACACATATCTCTTACACACACCATCGCACACACATCAGCTTCTGTCAAACATGTTCCCTGGGGAGAACTTGCCTCACCCCTGTGCCCACCTGACCCAATTCTGATGTCCTGGAAACAGTTTCAGAACCTGGAGCAGGAAGTGTCCCGCAGTCACTTCCAGGTTCCTCCCCAGTGAGCCGTGTCCTTCCTTCCGTGAGGCAGCAAAGGTCATCTACTGGAGCCCAGCACGGACTGCGATG
Organism: Cricetomys ansorgei; assembly: GCA_026225945.1. NCBI lineage: Eukaryota > Metazoa > Chordata > Mammalia > Rodentia > Nesomyidae > Cricetomys > Cricetomys ansorgei. Next base: position 740,161 of record JAMJFZ010001005.1, read on the forward strand.
GAATGACCTCCGGGAGACAGAAGCTGAGACACATCACCATCAGCAGCCACTCTTCCCACTGGCTGACCACCTGAAGTCCCAGGAAGCTGGTGCGGAGGAGAGCTGGTGATGTCACTAACTCTGGCCTCCCTCCCTGCCCACCACGGTCATGTGGGCATGTCCCACTCCTCATGGAGCCCTTAGGGCTGATCTCCATTGCAGTTGCCTTACAACTGGATCCTGATAGTGGAGGGCTCAGGCTCATGGTGGCCTGCTGTCCAGCAGGCTGCCCCTCCATGTACTCCAGTGGCCTTCCTCTTTCTCCCAGCTCAGGGTGCAGTACGAGGCCCCTCAAAATCAGGACAGTCGTTGCCCCCTGCTCTCATACCTCCCTAGCCTTGTAGGCCATGAGACTAAAGAAACTTCTGTGCTGTATTAGTGACCCACCCCCTGCCTTCTGTCACAGCAATAGAAAACAGAACAAGACAACTTCCAGAGAAGTCTTTTCCTTGTCATTCCTGAGTGTCATCCCATCAGTTCAGGCTCTCCAGGATGTTCTGTGAGAGCCACTGGGCTCTGGGTATCGGGGGAGGCGTGGAAGGGAGGGCTACTTGAGTATAAACGTCAATAATGAGAAAATGCTCTCGACCTCCCAACAACAGCCGTGCCTCGCATTCACACCCCTCTGCTTTCACTGGGAGATTCCATCCATTTTATCTTATTTCTATTCATTCGGTTTCAAGCCACGTGACCTCCCTGTCTCCCTGACAAGACCTTTCACGAGACAGCCCATGGGAAATGGTTAAAGCTCATCGGCATCAAACACCGAGCAAGGCGTTAACCACATATGTGGCCCTAGGCTAAGTGATGCACCTTTAACCTGAAGTGGGATGTAGTCCTTCAGGATGGAGAGACGGGAGTGGGGAGGGCTGGGCTGTCATCAGTTGGATGTTGGTTGGTTGTCTGCATTGAGAGCCCACCGGGAGGGCCGTAAAATCTCTACTGCAATCCCAGCGACCTTCCTGCGGATTGGATTTGCTCCCTGGAAGAGCAAACTGTAGTGAGTGTTCTAGCTCTGACCCTTCGGACAGAGGGCGATGGAGAGGGGCCCTTTCTACTGGGCACGGGTTCTGAGTCACGACCCTGTAGATCTCCTGAAATGTATCACAACTGACTTTGCATTGCCTGATCCATCTGTGAAGAAGCCTTTTATCAGTCTTAGCCCAGAGAAACTGACTGGTACAGTTAATCCCTCAAAAACCTTGGATTAGTGATGAAGAAACTAGTATTTAAACTCTTAATCTTAGTAATGTCCTTTACCCATGATACTCTCTGATTTATAGCTGATAAGGATAACCCCCTACCTGAATATGGTTACTTTTCTTCTGTGCCTTCACATACTTTCTCATTATGAAACAAACTCATCTAGCAATGGACAAAGGCCATACAGGCTGGTGGTGCAGTGACTGGCACCAGGCCAGTGTCATCAGCCAAAACTAAGAGACAAGAAAACATAATGAACTGGCTTAAGAGACTGTAAGTCTTTTTATTCCATTAGTACACGTATGGCAGACAATGGCTTCAAACCATGTCTACAAATTGCATAACATTCTTTCCTTAAAGACATAGGAGCTGGGCCTGGGAACATGGCTCAGTCAGTAAAACGCTTGTGCAAGCATGAGGGCCCAGGCCTAACCCTAAGACTCACATAAAGAGCTGGGCATGACAGCATGCCTTTGTAACCCCAGTGCTGGCTTAGGACAGAGAGAAGCAGATCTCAGAGGCTTCCTGGTCTGCCAGTCTAGCTTAAGTGGTGGACTCCAGGTACACTGCAGTAGTTTGCTATGGTGGCAGCTAACCAAGGAAGACCAGGAGACATTTTCATAGTGGAATCCCTGCCAGACCTCCACAAAGGGAACCACTATCATGGCCAGTGACATAGTGGACAATGGAACCCCGAGTGTCTGAGCTCAGGTGTTTTTATTGATTCAGAACTCCTCAGGTGTTCTACTGATAGCATGTGCAGATCACTAGCAATCAAACATCCTCCACAGAAATTCAACACCTGCAGACAACACAAAAAGCCAAGGCATAAGCAGTTCTTTTCCCAGCAGTGCACAATACAATTATTTTATACTTAACTAAAAATAAACTTCTATATCAGTACAAAGAGACCCTGTCTTAGAAAATGAATTGGGGAGTGACACCAACTCAGCCTCTGACCTCAACATGCATGCTAATACATGCACGTGCATGCACACACATGCACACACATATATGCTTCTTTTGAGTTCCAGAACTTAGTGACTCACTGCCAACAAATGAATGCTGCTTATGGTGCTGGCTCACTTCAAAAACAGCCCCATATCAGCTTTCCTTGGGTCATCATCCTGAAGGAGACAGCAGGGTGGCCCATGGACAAATTACCTGTTCTCGGAGGGGGCTGTGTGTTAAGGCTCTGGGTATTTTTGAAACAGCTGGGGCAGCACGCTACTTCATCAGCCAGTCCTTCTGTATTTAGATTGATTCATTCGACCATCCATCTATCCATCATCCATCATCATATCCATCCATCCATCCATCCATCCATCATCCATCCATCTATCCATCCATCCATCATGCATCCATCCATCCATCATCCATCCATCCATCCATCTGTCCATCCATCCATCCATCCATCCATCCATCATCCATCCATCCATCATCCATCCATCCATCCATCATCCATCCATCTGTCCATCCATCCATCCATCATGCATCCATCCATCCATCCATCCATCCGTCATGCATCCATCCATCCATCATCCATCCATCTGTCCATCCATCCATCCATCCATCCATCATGCATCCACATGTCCATCCATTCATCCATCCATCTATCCATCTATCATGCAGGATCCAGGGAACCAACTCAAATCCCCAAGCGTGGTGGACAGCACCTTACAGATGAGCCATATCACCAGTCCAAGGTGCAACCTCAGTTTTCAAAAATTACATTTGTTTTGTGTGTGTTTGGGGGAGAAGTATGCACATACAGTGTGTACGTGCATGCGTGTGTGTGTGTGTGTGTGTGTGTGTGTGTGTGTGAGTGTGTGTGTGGTCAGAGGACAACTTGTAGGAGTATTCTTTCCTTCACCATGTGAATTCCAGGGACTGAACTCCAGTTGTCAGACAAGTATTTCTCTCTGTTCAGCCCACTGGAAATGTAAGTTAGTAGTAGAACACTTGCCTAGCATTCACAAGGCCCTGATTTGATCCCCAGCCACACACACACACATACATACCCTAATTTACATACATTCTAAGACATGCACTCACATATACACATACACATTCATATACATATTCACACACACACACACACACACACACACACACACACACACACACACACATACACACAGCAAAATAATTTCTAGGAGTTTTTATTATTGGTGCTAGATTCTCTACAGACGATGCAAACCTTTATTGCCAGCACCCAATGCCCAGGTCTAATTTCTCCCTCTGCCCTGACTCTGAGAAGCCACCTCCAGCCCTCCCTTGTCTGCTTTCTAGTGAGAACAGCACATATTTTTCTCCCATGGTGCTCTCAGGCTTTGTGAAAACAGAATTTTACCCAGTGGCCTCCCCAGATGAGCAAGCAAGTCCAGACGCACTTGTTAAGAGAGACTATCCAAAACTCGAGGTGACCAAGGCAGAACAGGATGACCTTTCAAAGACACCCTGGGATAGAGTTTAACAAGCCCACCCAAGGATTAGTTAACTGCCTGTGGGATGTACTTTTTATGGCTTAAGTATTTATTATTAATTAGAGACACTGACTATGAATCTGTGTTTCAGCTTGAGGCCTTGCCCAGAGGGAAGGTAGTTCCTGTAAGCCATCAAGCTTGCAGTCTCTCCCATTTTCTTCTTAAACGCACATAAATGCCCGATTCCTTAAAATATTACTTTAATCAAATTTTCCATCTTAGTGGGTCCGTAATTAATGAGAGAATACATCTTTTTCAGCAGTCAAGATATGCCAATCAGCAGTGAAAGCTTGTGGTTTGGGCTGTGTCCCAGCTCTTGATGCCCGTGGCCTGTATCCCCTGGACCTGTTTAGCGTTCAGAAGCACCCACAAGGGACACGTCCCCTTTTAAAGATGGCTCTATTTCTTCTCTTCCTCCTTAATCCGAATTAAATTTTCCTAACTCTGCCTCCTGCTTCTTGTTTCTGTAATTGGCCTGAGGGAAGAGGACTAGGAGAAGGGAGAGCAAAAATCTGTTCACGTATGTGTCTGCTCGTGACAAATCCAGAAAAGGTGTTAGCTCAGGCAATTCATTCTCCCTAGGACTCTTTTCTAGAGTGGAAGATTTGGAGTGGAGTCTGACTGTATGCTACATGTCAGACAGTAAAATGAGCCACAAAGCTAATTACTGTTGGGCAAGTTTATTTTTAGTTATGTTTGAAATTGTTTTATGCACTGTTGGGTGAGGGGCTAAGCTAGGCCTTGGCATTCGGTATTGTCTGCAGGGGTTGGATTTCTGTGGGGGACATTTAATTGCTAATGATCTGCATGTGCTATCAGACTAGCTGAGGACTTCTGAAAGAATAAATACACTTGAGCTCAGATGTTTGGGGTTCCACTGTTGATCGAATATGGTCTTGGCCAGGACAGTGGTTTCCTTTGCTGAGGTCTGGCAGGGTTTACAGTTATGGAACATGTCTCCTTGTCTTCCTGGCTGAGCCCACACTGTAGGCATACTACTACAAATTACTTTTCTGAATGCTAGAAATGAATCCTCTAGACTTCAGCAGGGAGGTAGCAGGGTCTAGATGTGACAAGGATTTCTTTTGTGAGAGCCGTTGTGTGATCCCCATCATCCACCTCTTCTCTGGGGAAGAGCAGGATACCTCTCCCACTGAGAGACCGTCCTTAATGGGAGTAACTGAGAGCTCACCTGTGTCTCCTGAGTTTAGGAGACGTGGTGCTTGTATGCAGAAGATACCCACCTGCACTTTGGCTTGTCACAGGGGCAGCCATCCTTCTCTCTGTGTGCCTCTGCTTTGTTGTGAGAAGAGCATGCGCCCACACGCTGGTCCTGGGGTGAGTCCCAGGCTCCTGGAATAGGACTCACAGTCTCCATGTCTCACAGGACACACTGCTGTTATCTTAAGCATCTGCGGTTGCTAGTGATTTATTAGCGATCATCTTTGTAGACACACAGAGGTGAGGTCGTTAGCCAACTGATTTGATGGTAAAATGGAGAGTTGCTGCCTGCTGCCTGGACCAGCCCTCACTGCCGACGGTCCAGTCAAAGGCCTGCCTCTGCAGTTCCTGTGGACCAGGGCTATGCCATGAGCTGGAAACACTTACCATCCAGGTTACCAAGCAAGGCTGACTGCCTGAACCTCTAAAGAAACAAGAAGATTGGATGATTGATTTTTATCACATAGAAGAACTGAGCAACAGTGCCAAGTCTTTGTTTCCTGGGTCTCACAGGACTGCTCCAGGAAAAGAGGGCTAGATGTCGGGAGAGCCCTTGTAATGCAGCCTTAGGGTGCTTTACAGCCTGCAGCTGTGTGGATGGGAGTGAGGCGGCTGCCTGGGCAGAATCCAGGAGTCTAACAGGAGCAGGCTCAGGCTGACTTCTGAAAAAGTATAGGACTCTGGCATTTCTCTTACTGGAACTGAACAATTAAAGGACGTGTGCTTGTGTGGAGGGTAATTTTGTTGATATACTGGGAACTTTAATTTGTTTTTATTCAAAAACAAAAACAAGAAAACAACGTAGTCGAATCTTTAGCTTGGTTAAGTGTTGAAATCATTGGTTGTCCTGCTGTGCTCTTCATTTCTGCTGTCATTTCATTTGGGGTTGTTTTGAGCAGCTCTATCTCTGTTTTCACATCCTAGATGGTCCTCTCTTCATTCTTCCTTGTGTTCTCCTGGAGTGTGCTCATGTCTTCTTTTAGTTGTTCCGGTGATAATCTATATTCCTTCCTTCGAAGTGCTTGTCCGGTAGTTCGTTAGGGCTGAGGCTCTCCGTTGGGTTGTTTTGTCTGCCAGTTAAGGAAATAAAAGGCAGGAAGAACCTCCAGTGTGACTAGTAGCAGCAGGGAATCTCAAGGACAGCAGACAGGAGCCATTGGCTGGTGACTGGCTTCTATTAGGGGCCAGGAAACCCAGAGGGCAGTGGAACACAGAGAGAAAGACTCTTGCAAAGGGAGGGGGCCTCCGGGCCCAACCCAAGCCCAGCTCTCCCTGAAAACTCCTTGAGAACTGGCTCTTCCTTCCTCCCTCCTTCCCTCCCCCCTTCTTTCTTTCTCCCCTCCCCCCTTCTTGCCTTTATTTCTTTTGTTGTTGTTGCTGCTGTTTCGTTTCTTGTTTAATTTGGTCTTTGAAGCATCTTCCTCCCCTGATCCAGGGTTGGTCAGTTTAAAGAAAGACATGATTGCTGATTGGCCCAGGAGTGTTGGTAAGCATGATTGGATTGGCCTTGAACTTGAGCTAGGTCACCAGCTGGTGCCTGACTGGCCTGAGTAGGAGGAGGAGAAAGTCAGTCACCCTGGAAGTTCCCCACCTTTATTGTCTAGTCATGACCTCCTCTTTCTGTCTGCCTACCCGGGACCTCATTCCTGGCCTCGGTTCTCACGGGTCACGGTCTGTGGCCCGGGCACGTTGTCTTTATTTCCCATGCTCTTTAGTTGTTTCTATGCTGAGACTCGCAAATCTCCGGTTAACTTTGTTGGTTGGTTTCTTCTTTTTGCTCTTTAATGCTTAAAATTCAGGTTTCCCTTTCATCTTTTAGTGGTATTTGCAGTGTTCAATGTGGGGACTGAGTCCCAGTAGGGTTAGTTGTCCTTTCTCTCTGTGAGATGGTATTTAAGGCCAGAGGCTCCATCTTGAGTATCCTTTGTGGTCAGGCGTGGTCCTGTGTCAGCTCAGGCCTCCTGCCTGGTCCCTCAGCCTCCACCGTGAGTTGTGGAACTTCCCACGGGCCCTTGTTCAGGACTGGGCTTCCCCTTGGGTCACATGTACTGCACTGTATGTCGATTCTGGAGAACAGGACGCCACCCTCCCATTTCTCGTTGGTTTTTAAGGTTCTCTATGGAGGAATTTGCTTCTCTGTTTTCCCCTATGGGATTTATCGTCTTCTACATCCCTTTAGAAATGGCATTACGCAAACTGAGAGAAAAGCAAACAGCCATTGGAGACATCTTCACTTAGACAGACTCGCTGGATATACGAGAGAAGCTGTGGCAGAGAATGGAACCCTGCGGATGTCAGCACTTCTAAAATGACGGCTTACTATGAGCAGTGAAACAAATTCCAAATTCAAGTTGGTGATTATGACAGCACATGCCACGGCTGTCTCTTAGGATGAAGAGTTTAGTTGTCTTAAATATATGTTGCTAAATTATTTTCTAGCAACAAGAGATTAAAATGGATGTCCACGCAGCCTTCAATAAATGGTTGATCAAGAGAGTCAGTGTAATGCTGAAGATTGCAGTAATGTAATGGAAGATGACACTGTGTGTTGCAACAGGTCAGGGGAGAAGGGCAGGACCCAGATGCGGGCTTTCGGCCAGGGATGCTTGTACAGTAGCTCAGAATGCCAGTGCTTTCCCTTAACGCACACAACACCGAACGGGCAGAAGAGCACACAACCAGATGGACACTGTGACTGCAGAAGGTTTGTTACAGCGTAGGGGGACACAGAGCACAAATGCAGGAGACTTGAGAAGCAATTTCTGCAGGACAAAATGCTAGCCCAGACAGTCGAATCATCAGTGAAATACAATCCAGGGTATATAACTTCTGCTTGTGCCAGCTATTTAGCATGAAGACTAAGAAAGTTCTAGTATAATCTTTTGCGTGTAGTATATTTTTCCCTCTCTCTCGATTTATACTGTGTAAGCACTTCCAAGTAACTTAAATGTACCTGGGCATCTCAAAGTTTAATTCACTTAATCTGACAACCACAGATGGAGGCAAGTAGGAGCAAATTCAGGCCTCTCCAGATTCCTGCTTTACCTAAGAACCGTTCTTTGACACAAATGGATCATGATAAGACCTTGTTGCAAAAGACAGCTCGCTCTTTAGTTACAGAGCATAAAGAAACCAATCTTGACTAGCCAAAAAACTCCCCCGCTACTGCCTAGTTTTCATGCTAGATGGCGCTGTGTGGGCTGCCGGGAGAGAACGAGATCGGTGGTCTTACCACTGGACCCTGTGTGTTACAGTACTGACCTGCTAGGCAAGATGAGCTCACTGCTGCATTAGTGGCATGTCTGTGGATGGGGTAAACAGCTGCTCTCTTGATTGAATTTGTGACCTGCCCCCACAGTAGGAGATTCAGGCCTGTTATCAAGCACGCTCAAAAACCAAGACCGAGGGGTCATAGGCAGAGGGAGTTCCCACTGATGTTGTTTTGTGAAATGATTATGTGGGCAAATTTCCTCCTAAATATTTACATTTAAATCTATAAATCTGCGTCATTCTCACCCCTGGTCAGAGGAGCTTCTTATTGCAGTCAGTCGGCAGTGAAAAATGCAGAGGCTCAGAACTGTTCAAAGGATTGAGAAGAAGAGACTATGGGTGTTCAGCCAATGACGGGACATCTACGTTAACCCTCCCTAGTAAAGATCTGGGAACACTGAAGAAGAAAGGCAGAAAGAACCCAAGAGCCATGGGGGGAGGAACGTTGTGAAGCTGAACATGGCGTGGTTGTTGCACATGCGAACCCAGAGCAGCTGTGGTTAACTGCAGTTAAACAGTCCGCTGTGGTGGCGGTGGGGTTCCCAAGGCCCCACTCCCAACTGAAGAGCCATGGACGAGTTGGCGGCTTCTGAGGGAGGAAGGCTCTTAGAGGGGTGGGTACTGGTAGGCTGTCCACAGCTCACTGAATGACTGTGTGTCCTGTGCATATGGGCAGCACTAATTGGACTCAGAGGGTCATAAAAATACCTAAAATAGATATGAAGTTGGGACAGAGATGTACTGGGGGCTGCTGGGGGAGCCAGAGCAGAGTAGGAGACGTGACTGAGATACGTTCGTAAATATGTATAAAATGTCCAAAGAATAAAAAAGATAAACTGGTAACTAACGAGGTAATAGGGCAAATACGGGACCTTCAGGTTGACTCTGAATGATGCCAGGAGAAGTTTCATCTCCAGAGCAGGGACTTCAGTCCCGAGTACCCTCCCAGCCAGCCCACGTCAGTAGCTTATACTTGGGAACATTCATGGAAACGCAGCCCATCTTCTTACTGCATACATCTCTTAACATATGACACGTGTTTTTTGGGGGCAGTATTGTGTGTTTGGTATATGAGTGTGGGGTGGATGTACGTGCATGTGTATATGACTTGTGTGGAAGCCGGAGGACAATGGCAGGTACTTTCCTCTACTGCTCTCTTGTCTTTGACCAGACAGATTGGAGCTCGCCAGTCAGCTGGTACTGGCCAGTGAGCCCCTGGAATCCTTCTGTCTTCGGCTCCCAGTGTGCGCCACCACCCTGCCTGGTGCTTGGATCCAAACTCAACTACTCGCGCTTGACCAGAAAGTAGTTTATTTGTTGAGCCATCCCCCAGCCCCAGCTTCTTTCTTCTCTTTTAAAGTTACAGTTTAGATAGAACCCACTTGTGGTTTTTGCCTGCAGTAGGCAAAACTAACAACAAGCCCTCCATGGTCCACAGAGGAATGCTCTCTGAGCACCACGGAATGTACTATTTGTCTGTTCAAGGTTTTTCCATCCCAAGGGACTGTGCCAAGACCCTAGGCTCATTATTAGTGTTTCTTAAGTGGCTGCCAGCCCTTCCATTAACAGTCCCAAGTTAGAAGGGAAACTTCATTCATGTAAATATTCTCTGGGTTTTTCCTCTGTCTGAAAGGCTTCTCTGAATGGCTTTTACCATTTTAATTTTACAAGATCATGTTGCTATACCCAAGTACAAGAGCAGAGTTTTGCTAAATCCTGAGGCCATTTTTGAGCTTGCAGGATAGCATTAGAAGGTGGGGTGGGAGGAAATAGGCGGGATTCATGGAAGAAATGGGGTAACTCTCCTGCCAATGGAGATTATTTACAAATGGGATGTGGGCTAAGAGAGGGTGAGGCACCATTGACCGGGAGTCTAGAGGTTCCCTGGGGGCTCCTCATCAACTTGAGCTCAGCAGGTTGCCCACATGATCATTTCCTTTATAACCCACGATGTTCTTCTATTAAAAACAAAACGAAAACCCACGGTCACAATGGAAGGTTTTGGAAAAGTGATGGACTTTTGTTCTTGTGATCTGTGTTGAGGTGAGTGTAGGTCTCAGGTTTTACTAGCACAAATCAACACTTTCGAATTTTATGGTAAAAGGTTGGGAAGGACATAGCCCTCCTTACACAATTGTGAAGATTAGATACCTAACAGGGTCCTTCAGTAAATATCTCCCTCTCACTCGTTCATGCTCTTACAGCACTGCTCAGTCTACAAAAGTTGATGAGCACCTACTGTGTGCCTTCACTTTGGCAGATGCTGGAGAAATAATGAGGAACATGACAACCCCATGTCCTCATGACATCTACTCTAGAGGAAACAGACACTAATTAGACATTGAATATCAGCCCTACTGACAGTTATTGCAAAGAGATCGTTTATGATGAGCAGGATATGTACTAGGAGTTCCAGGAGACCTCTCACTTGGGAAATTCAAGCTAAGTCAATATCCGGAGAGTAAGGAGAGCCATCATTTTGAACAGCATGTACAAAGTTGGCAAGGAACACAAGGTATCCTGGGAAATAAAAATGGCCATGAAGAATGGCACAGGCTGGAAAGCATACAGGAGAGGGAGAGGGCAGCAGCTGGTTGAGCCTCATGGTGTAGGACACCAGGTCAGCTCTCAGGGGCAGGACCTGGAACTTCTCCCTCCATCATGGGGACTGTAGACTGACTCAGTGCACAGCCCGGGGTTGATTCGATTTTCTTTAATGGCCACTCAATGCAATTATTCATTGACCAAAATAACCAGATCATAAACAATTATTTCAGTCTTCTTAAGAACACATTAGCTTGATTATAACAATAATTGGGAGAGATGACCCAGTTAATTGATTTAGCAGAAAATGGGTTTCCCTGTGTATGCAGAGCTTAATGCAACCTAATGGGGTTTGGATAGAATGTCCATGGAAATGGAAAGATGTGTGTGTTCACGACAAGTAGTTTAGGCTTTAAAATCAGAGCGCTGTTTATGATCTTCTAGCACTGATCTTGTGTTGACCTGACACGACCTGATAGATTTATTACTTGAGACTTGTAAATTCTAAGGATGTGCCCATGTACCGGCCAGGGGCTTCTTCAGCAAGGCAAACACCACGTGTTTATCAGAGAAATGTCCTATGCTGTAGTGTGATAAATTAAGATCTGTGAGAGACCATCTCGGCCGTGTTTACCCACAAATACAGTTTGGTGAGAGCCTGAGATTCAGAATCAAGCTGGAGACTGGCGTGAACTAGGTGGTGAGGAGAGTGACTTTGGTCAAGGCACTTAGGCAGAATGAAGAAGCCTAAGGGTCTGCATTTGTAAAGCAGGGGTTATAATATCCACTCCTCGCAATTATAAGGATTTTAAAATATTTGCTTATTTTATTTTATGTGCATGCGTGTGTGCCTGAGTGTGTATATGTGTACCATGTGCGTGCAGGGGCCTGTGAGCGCCAGAGAAGGCATCAAACCTGCTGGAACTGGACCTACAGACATTGTAAGCTGTCATGTGGACCAGACCAGCATCCCCCACAAGAGCAGTCACTCTATGAACCTCCGAGCCGTCTCTCCAGCCCCCACTTCTCATAACTAAATGAGCCAAAATGTACAATGACATTCACGGTGAATACTTATTACTCTCCTTTCCTAACAAGAGCTCATGAAACAGATGTGGTAATGCATAGCTGTAATCTCAGCACGGATGAGTCTGAGGCAGGACATCATGGCCATCATGGGAAGCATATCAAGACAGTTTTATCTAAAAAAAAAAGTCAAAACAAGCAAACAAAAATCCAAGAAAATTAAACAACAAAGACAAAGGCCACATGGCGGCCGGCAGCAGTCCCCAAGTGCAGAAAGGGCTGCCACAGGAAAGGCCAGTGGGCCTCAGTCGTGGGATGTCAGGGCGGGATTCGTGTCTAGGCATGGTGGGGTTCACCCCGGGAAGACGACACATGCAGCCTTCCTTCTGTGCGCTCGTGGGACACATCTGGTGAACATCAAAATAATATAGGACTGCTGTGGCCATTACACACAGCCACAGGTCGGGCAATGCTAAATGACAGAACGACGTAGTTTCCACGGTTCTGAAAGCTGAGGAGCCAGTTAAGTCCTGCCACTCCTCTCCCGGAGG